>JAHLJT010004290.1:0-80113 GCA_031308135.1 Acheta domesticus
ACTGAAATCTATTATTAGTTTGTTTTGTAATGAAATTATTTGTCATTTTCAGCTGGTCTGGATTGGTTTTCGTGGACATCATCCTCTGCTTCAATGTTGATGGCAGCTGAAAAGAAAATTCTTTCATGTAAAGTTAATAGTGCTTAATTTTTAATTTTCCCTGTGAAATAAATATATTTTCGAAGTATCATTTCAGGTCATGAAAACAACTTACAGGGGATGGTTTGTGGATATTGGTCCTGCTGTTGTTGGGCTTCTGACAAAGTTTGGACTATTTCCACTGAATGAAGAAGCTGAGAAGACACCAATTCTCTTACTTCATGGTTTAGGAGCAGGAGTTGCACTTGGTGCCTAACTTGATTCATTGGCCACTTCTCGCCCTGTGTATGCAATAGACATTCTTGGCAAGTGGCCCTTTATAATGTATTGGATGTGAACATTGTTTCTTTTGTTATAAAACAGTGTAAAACAAATTCATTTTTTCACAGGTTTTGGTCGTAGTTCACGTCCTGCATTTAGTTCAAATGCTACAGAAGCAGAGACTCAGTTGGTTAAATCTGTTGAAGAATGGAGAAGAGGAATGAACCGGACAAATTTATTCTTTTGGGACACAGCATGGGAGGCTTTTTAGCTGCATCTTATGCCATACAACATCCAGAAAGGTATTGAAAATAGAAAAAAATAAAGAAACTGTGAACACGGGTATAGACTTGAATTATGTGGTCTTATCCTGTACTTAGATGCTGGGTTCATGTGTTTTAAAAAATAATTTATTGTTCACGGTTTGGTACTCTTGTTTTCCGATTTGTTTACGTTTATTTTCCACCTTTACTTTCGTAGTTTTTTTCTTTAATCAATCTGAATTGTACTTCGTTTGTTAGTGCTTGTTTTAAATGATGCAATGCTGTAGCCAGAATTTGAATCACCACAAAGTACATTTATTACAAAGAACATTTATTTTAGAACAAATTATTAAATTATGAAAGTATCTTGAAGTTTTAAATTATTAAATTTAATTGTGCAGGGTTTAGCATCTCATCCTTGGCAGATCCTTGGGGATTTCCTGAGAACCTGAAAATGTCAATCAGAAATACATGTTCCATTGTGGCTTCGAGCTTTAGCATATGTAATTCAGCCTTTTAATCCATTGTGGCCTGTGCGACTGGCTGGTCCATTTGTATGTTTTCTAAACCAATGTATACATAAAATTGGGATGTAATCTTAATTTATGAGGATAAATGTGATTAATATCTTGGATCTTTTTATAGGTCATCGGTTAATTGAAGGATGCGACCTGATATTGTTAGAAAGTTCTCTGGCATGTTGTTGATGATGTTTCTGTTATCCCAGAGTACATATATCAGTGCAATTCTCAAACTCCCATCGTAAGTAGTGTGAAGAAAAAATAATGCATTATAAATTAGGGGTAGAAATAATCTTCATTTTTATATGCAGTGGTGAATCTGCATTTCGTGCTATGAGTCTGGTTTTGGTTGGGCCAAGAATCCAATGTTGCACAGAATAGATCGTTTGCATGAAGATATACTATGACAATCTTATATGGCTCACGATCATGGGTTTGAAAATGATTCTGGTGATGTCATCCGTGAGAAGGCGAAGCAAATCATATGTAAATGTTCAAGTGTAGTATACTGGATTTGCTTAACCCATTAAGGACAAGCATTGAAATAATAATATTTTTAATAATATTAACGTATTTACTAATATTACACTGAAAGAATACAAAATTAATTTATAATTTTACAGATAGCCTCCTCTGTTAAAGCAAGAACTTTCAGTTTTTGTATTTTTATTACAAGTAACTATAAAGTTAATATTTCAAAACGACGGTGAAACTTTTCACCAGAATAGCTTGAGCTTTCACACACATTTGAATTCGTCTGTTTCTGCTTCCAAAACTGTCCAAACCCAACAGAATTATAAAATATTTGATTAATGATTTTAATATAATACAATACAAATCCTGTGTATGGAAATGAATTTCAGGACACAGTATCCAATCTCATTTTAAACTGCAAACGCTAAATCTGTGCCTATTGAGGAGAAACTTTCTGATTTCTTTTCAAAAACTACAGATTAAACATTGTCGTTAGGATCATTGACAAGTGTTTCATGATATTACTCAAAAAAATTAGGTTGTAATTGACAATTGTTCAACAGGGTGCATTAGCTTGTGCTGCAGGATTTATTTTCTCTCCCCTTGGGAAACAAGAGATCTAATTGTCTCGTGTTAATTTCTTAATGGTTTTAAATCAATGTTTGTTCTTCTAGTTGTCAATGTTTGTTTCCAGTTGTTTTGATTACATGAAATAATTATAATTTAATTTGTTTCAGTGTAAGATCATAGGATAAAGGACAGTTGTATTTTAAGATGTCATTCCTGGAATATGTATTGTTCAGATTTTGTTATTTTAGTTTGCAACAAAATACAGCTTTATAATGGTTGCTGCAAAGTACAATGTGAAATTTCTGAAGTGAATATCATGTATTACAATCTATTAGTTGCTAAAGAGAAACTTGAACCACTTTCCTGGATGAATATCACAATTTACACACTTCTTCATATATACGTGTGGGGTGTTTCTTCTCTCCCTCTCTCTTCTTTCTTATGCAGAGGCCTCTCCTATTTTTAGTAATCAATAAAATATCACAACTAAACCTTCCTGTAGATAACAATAGATAACAATTTATAACCCTTGTATAGATAATCAATTTATTTCAGAATTGAATGTAACAAATGAATAGCCTAGAAAAAATGGAATTGTAATAGTTGATGGTACAAGAATGCTGTAAAAATTTTATTCACTAGTCAGAATGTAATATATATACTCTCTTTTTTTAAAGCAATATTTTTTTAGCTAGCAATATTTTTTAAAAATCTGATCTGATCATCTTTATATGCTTTCTTCTCGCATGTTCAGAGGAATTGGTGGTTCATTATAGGCCAAAATAATAAAGCATTCCGTAGTAGATAATTGGCCTTGTTATGTAATTAAAGGGTTGTGCAAAAGTGCATGTAATACCATTAAACATATTCGCATACAGTTAGAGAACGTGTCATCATTTAATATACAGGTTGCTAAGCCTAGAGTGTTTCCTGTTTCCATTTCCTAGTCTACCTGATGGCTTTTTAGTGATCTCAAGTCTTCTACTATATGTTAAAAAGACAATTGGATGAGATAAAAATGTTTGGTTTTTTTTATTATCCATGGCTAAAAGACTTAAGTGTTATTTGGTTGCTATATACTCACATATTCGCACAATGTGGATATCACCTCAACTTGCTTTTAATGGTCTCTGTAACTGTTTTGTAAGAATAACTGTTAAATCACTGGAGAGAATTAAATGGGATATTTTCAAGATGAATAAATATGATTTTCATAGCTGTAATATGGAAATCAGACTGTTTGTAAATCCACTTTTGCAATTCGTGGCAAATCAAGTTTGTTTAGCTGCCAAGTTAATTTTAAGTTTATGTTTTAAATTGGACCTATTATAATATTGTTTATTTCAGATAATTTCGGGAGCTGGTCATCATGTGTTATGCTGACAAGGCTGAGGTATTTAATACTCACGTAATGAGAGCCTGTACTCTCACTGATGAACTTGGAAAACCTAAAATTTTGCCTTCACCAGAGCAGTTAGCTCTCCCTTCTACAGATGATAGCACTGATGATCCAACGCTTCAAGCAGGTGAAATATCAAATATATTACCTTTTCCTCACAAATAGAAGAAACCCTATTGTAGTTTTTTTGAACTAGACACTTTTCATCAATTGTCCAAATTAATCATCCAGAAGAAATACTTTATTTTTGCCACTGTTGTCATATTTGGCTAATTATGTGTGATGGTGGTAGTGGGGGGGTTTTGTAGTAATGTAGTTCATTGAGGACTTTTAGATTGTCATCTGTGTTTTAAGAATGGCAATGCCAAAATTATGTATAGATAGATTACTCTTAGAAGGAACACTTTGTCAGCTTCTGCTTGGCCACTACTAGCAACATAACTGCAGATTAAGTCTGTGCACTCATTTTGTCAGCAAGTTTGTTTACAGTTCGGTTGTAAGCGGCTTCTTCACTGTTACTATGTCTTTGCCTGTCACAACGTTCCATGTTGTTTCCCACATGTCATGTGGTCCCTTTTTAGAGTAAATTTGTTGCTCATTTCCCCCCCAAAATGTGTTACTCTTTTTATTTAGGAATTTGAATTGCACCTACAGTTTTCACTCGTACATTATGAATTTTTAGAACTTTACCATGTAGCTAATGCTAATGTTTCTATAAGTAAATTTCAAACTAGTTTGTACTTGTATTAGTTGTTGATGGATTTTGAATTTGGAAGTATGCTTACACATACATTTTTGTACATTTTGAGATTAACAGTATTGTATGTAAATTTTATTGTAGATAATTTGATATCTTCCTAAGAAGGGTATATAAATGATCACACCCATTGAACGTTTTGTTTTGTTTGTTTTTCCTGAATTGTCAGTTGGCTGTGAGAATTGATACCTCCTTTTCGTCTTTTAGTTCTGCATTTTCCTGTGTGTAATCAGTTGTGTATGCTATCTTCATCTGTCCACTTATGTGTTTGTCAGACCTTCCTTCCATCCATTCATTCATTCATTCATTCATTCCTGTGCCTATCTGCTTGACCGTGTCTGCTCATCCATCCATCTGTATACTGATTTGCCCATCCATTGTCTGGTCTGTACAATATTTGGTGCAGAAATTAAATATTTTCAACCAAATATCAACACAATTTGACAATTATAACTGCTTTTCATACAGATAATTCATGTCTCAAAAACAAGATGTGAGTCACAAAAATTAGCTCCGAATCATTGTTGCATTCCAATCTAATATTCCTTGAAGACTAGCAATTTTTTATTTCATATATTTCAAATAGGTTTTAAATAATTTCTAAAATATTAATATGTAAATGTATTACAAAGCTTGAATGTAAGACATGAACAAGAAATATGAAATAATCTACAAATACCAACTAATGAGACATGCAACTGGCTAGAATTACATTCCGAAACACAGTCAATTTGGAGTGGGTGATTATGTTTTTTGCCAGATTACACGAAAACTACTCATATTTTCAAGAAATTCAACATGACTTTATTTGAAGATCTGTTTTTGGTAAAAACATTTCATTAAGAAAAAATGTATCTTCACAATTGTAGTTGTAGGATGATGCTGAAAAATTTTTAATTTTTTTAAATTTTAGAAAGATCAAGCATTTTAATGAACAAAAGACTTAAGTGTCCTTTATGTTATGTAAGGTCACAATTTAATTTTCAAAAAGGTGCATTTTTTTACAAAATGGTTTAAAGAAATAAAAATTGCCTGTGTTTGACAAAATTTTCCAAAAAAAAAAACTTTAAAAAACGTTTTTTTTGAAAAATTGAACATGACCTTATTTGAATATGTTTTTGATGAACATATTTCATTATGAAAGAATTGTATCTTCATAATTGTTGTAGGAAGTTGCTGAAAAAATTTTGAATTTTTTCAATTTTTCAAAAATAGTGTTTTCAACCACATGAGACTTGCAGCTTACACGGCCCTTTAGACTATCCAACAACAAATTTCGTCACGTCACCATTTTTTAAAATTTTGAAAAAGTCCGAGAAGCTTCATGGAAAGTACCCCCAGAAAATTAAAATATAAGTTTCAAATTCAAGGGGCCATGACATATCAATTGAAGAACGTCAGTTTTGGAGAAAATTGGCTGAGCGGTTTAGGCTGCTAGTGTTGTTCACAAGACAAGAAGGACAAATGTTCTGCTGTCAATGATTTTTTCAATATCAAGGACACACAACATGGATGCTGGGCTACACCATGTGTTAGTGAATTAGTTTTTTCTAAATTTAGCATCTGGATTTATTTACTTTCTCGTTGCTTGGGCCTGTAATAAAGAGTTTTTTCAGCTGAAATTCGCCATTCTTTTGTGCAGCAGTACATAACTTCTCTCTACTGTGTTAGCAGTAGTGAAAAAGTTAAATGAATGGCATTCCACAAGGATTAGACTGGGAACAATACTGTTTAAATTGTACACCAGCAATGTAGTCCATCACATCAAGTCAAGTGTATCCATGTATGTTGCTGACACAAAGATCTACAATAATAATGCTCTATTTAATGAAATGATAAAAACCTTACAGTCTTCCTTATCAATGATATGAGCTTGATATTTGAAGCATTGATCTATTTGAAAAGCCATAAGAACTGTAGAATCTCAAAGTTAGGGGTGTGTGCCATATTGTGCAAACTATTTTGTTTAATTTTTTGCTCATCAGTATGATTTTCAGTAAAACGGTTGATATTTCAAAAATTGAAAATTTGAACCTCCTGTATTATTTTTGCGGAAAAGTGTTTTAGGTTTTGTCACTGAAGAATAACAGTTATGATTGAAATATTGTAAATATTACTTGACTGTCACAAATAAGGAAGTGTATTGTGCTGTTGTAGCCCCAAAACAACTCTGTCTAGTACTTGTTTTATTGTTTTGTAGTTGTCTTCTTTAAAAATGCCCCCTCCTTTCAGCGGTCTCTTAGTTTCTGAACAATACTATATATTTATTTATTTGGTACAGGCAATGCCCAATTACAAAAATATAATTGTACAAAACAAAATCCAAATTAGTTGAAATCACACAGTACACACAATATTAGTACCTTATTTACATACTCCCTTTCTTTCAAAAAAATCCATGGGTGTAAGAATATGATAATGTGCATGAAATGCTTCAAGATGTAAGCTAATGAATTTTTTGGTTTAAGCAAGTTGCATAAAAAATTAAAATTCAAGAATGATATCTGAGCCATGAATTTTGTGGGGGTTTGAAGGTGCAACAAGATAAGCGGTGCTAGATACACTAAGCCTCCTGCTATTTGGGATGTTAATATCTTGATTTAATTAAAGTATGGATTATATTATTGCTGTGCAAGTTTTCTTTATATTTATGATTGAGCAGGGAGCAGTAACAAGTTGAGATACACTTTGACCATATTGAGATACTAACTTTTAGAAATGGATATTTACAATTAACAGGAGGCTTGCTAAGGCATATCTTGCTTAGGCTTTTAGTTCAAATCTCATAGATTCCTCTCATTTGTCCTTTTTCTTTTTTCGTTTCCTTTTTACGTCCCCTATACATACGTATATACAGAGATTTTGATGAGTATATGGAAACTTATGTAATGATGCGGGAAAAATGGCGAATTTTCGTCAGAAAAAAATTCATCCACCGGCCCTGATAACGAAAAAGTGGATAAAACCAGTTGCTAAATTTAAAAAATCCCCTAACACGTCCGTCCGTCCGACCGTCCGACCGTCCGACCGTCCGTCCGTCCGACCGTCCGTCCGACCGTCCGTCCGTCCGACCGTCCGTCCGTCCGTCCGTCCGTCCGTCCGTCCTTCCTTCCTTTTTTCTTTAAATTTATTGTAAGAATAGAGTAAAATATACTTATTAAGGTGGCATACAACTGTTTTTCACTGTTTACTCTGAATTTTACAGAGAAATTACAAAAGTTTAAATTTTGTCGTCATCTTCGTTAAACTACAAAATTGAGGATAGAGATTTTTCCTCCAAATAAAATTTGTTGTGCAAAGTGAGTTCTTTCATTAAGGCCATGTACATTTGTTTGTTTGAAATTTTAGTAGTTTTTGTGTAATATTGCATGCTAAATGTGCCATTTAAAAAAATTACAAAATACGACTGTCTCAAAAAGGGTTCCAAATGTTTAAAGAAAACTTTTGGTAACGATAGTGCTTGACATACTCCACGAGATGACATAAATGCCATATTGCTCTATTCCTTTGTTTTCTCAAAACTACAAAAATGTAATTTTTTTGAGTTGCCTCTCACATTGTTAATATTTACATTAGCGGCCATGTGTTTACATTATTATATTTATAAATATATGTGCTTAAAAGAATGTCATATAAAGTTTGTCGAAAACTCTTCTCTTTTCTGTGAAAACTATCTCAAAATTCTGCATTTTCAGAAACACTCAAACATCATTTTCTCAAAAGTGACTCCAAATGTTTTCTTCAAACTTTTCAAACAGATACTGCTAATTGCATTCTTTAATAAGATGTTAAAGTTCAATTTGGGGTATTTTTTTTGTTTTTTCAAAATTACACAAATGTAATTTTTTAAAGAGATCTCTCATACTGTTAATATGCACATTTCAGGAATTCATAAACAGTATTGTATTTGTGAGTTATCATGCTTCAAATTACTTCAATGACTTCAAATGAAGTTTTTCAAAATTATGAAAGATTCCTGTGAAAAATAGCTTCAATTTTCGCATTTACAGTGGCGCATATATGCCATTTTCTTAAAAAAGGTATATAATTTCAAATTTTTCAAACAAAATTGACATTTAGGACGTTATTTTACTCTTGTTTAATATTCTTAAAATAATAATTCCTTTCTACTATTAGGAAACCGAAAACGTAAGAAAATGTCGAAAAAATGTACTTTGGGCAGCAACAGATGGCAGCTGACAAGAGTATGTGTCAAGTCGAATAGCTAGCCGAGACCAAAGGAAATAGAAAACTAATGTGGGACAGTCTGTGCCATTCTGTAGCACCACTATTTCGTTTTCTTTTTCTTTTCCTTTGGAAGTGTGTTGATGTAGGAAATATTTTTTGAGACTGATTTACTAGTTTTGGTACTTGCACTGAGATATTGTTGGCAACAGAGTGAAACTTGTGGTTCAAAGGCATAATTACATTACTGGCCTGTCTGATATTTCAGTCCAGTAACTTACAGTGACCTTTGTATCAATTACAATCAGTCGTCTTACTTATTTATGTTCTTTTCTCTTTCATAAATTGTAACTGGGTATTCTGTTTTAATTTTGTGTTGGTTAAAATGAGATGCTAGTTGTCTATGCTAAATTGGAAGAGTTTTTTTCAAATGAGTTTTATTGAAGGAGAAAATGCAACTAATTCAGAAAATCCAATTATCAAATTCCAAATTCTCTTTTAAAGTTATGATTTTGTATGTAGCTGTTCTGTTTATAATCAGATAACTGTTAAATTATGTTCATTCCTTTTAAATATTGAATTTTAATGCTAATTTACTTCATATTTCAGGTCTAAGTGAAAAGGTTTGATTCTGGTTTGACCTGTTCATTATCATCTACATATCCAAAAGTTCTGATGCAGAATTTATACCTGTCAGTATTACAATTTTACTTTCAGTCCTCGTGTACATCATTTCCCTGTGTATTTGTATGAAGGAGCTGATCAGCTGCTACTCAAAGAAAGATACTTCATAGTCTGCTTTAAAACCTCCAGTAGATTTTCTCTTTTACTCCTCTGGGTGTTATTCATTTCAACTGAAAGACTGCTTGAGTTGGCAAAATGATAGCATTTGGTACAGTTTTGGCGAGTTTGAAAGCCTGTAAAGATTGCTTTCACTGTGCTTTGTGTAATAAGTATGTCGAATTTCATCATCTTCATATTTTAACCCTTAAAGATGTTAGTCGCAGTGTATTGAAGACACTGTGACTGCTATTTGCATTTGCCTATACCTTAATGAAAGTAATAAGTAGGGACTCGATTTATATGCATTAATAATCTATGAAATATGTTTGCATTTATGCAGTAAAAAACTTTGAAAAGGTGCTCTGAAATTTGCGCCAAAATTAAATTAACTTATCAATACTCTCTCATAATTTTTATGTGCAAGTCTTCTGGCAATTTACTCATACTGCATTGCTCAAGAAATTTCAAAGCGTATCGTACTACTAATAGTTAGTTTGCATAACAGAATGTCTTGCACTAGTACGTTTAACAATTAGTATTAGAACCATACTTGAACGGAATTCCAAGAATCCCATTCCTTGTTGTGAAAATACACATTGCAAAGTTAATTAAGATTTTTAAATATAAATAATATGAGGAATAATGAAAGTTTTCAAACAAAATACGCAAGACATGCATCATAAAATCATGATTAAATAATTACAAATTAGGCATTTGATGCTTACACAAATTAAGAGTACTTTGATTGTAGGAGAAATGTAAGCAATTGCATTGAAATCCTGTCCCTACTAATAAGATAGAGGTCACTGATAATCCATGAAACAAATGTGTGGGATTAAAGTTTTCAAATGACACCAGTATGATTTAGAGCAAATGTGTCATGTGAAAGAATTGGAAGATGTGATTCAGTATTTTTGTACTGAAATACTTGAAGTGATTTGAATATGTGATATATCTCTGTCTTGTGAATTGTTGATCTTAAAGAATCAAAGAATTGTTGTGCCTCTAATGAAATGTTACTCAGAGTATATCTTAAAGGGTTAATGATATTTCAAACGAGCAATAATAAACAAAACTGCCATTTTAACTATATGCATATGTTTAATACACTTTGTTATAGTTGTACAGGAATGTGATTTATCCAGGGAAATTTTCATGTTCTGAGAACACATGAAATCAAACAATTCCATTAACACTAGAAAACCTAGCTTACCAGTAAGAAAACCAGCAGAATTAATGCCACTCCAAACCTTCAAAGGTATTTCTAAAAGAGTGGTATTACAAAAATGTTAAGGTACATCACAGTTAAGAATAGTCATTTGAAAATTTCCAGTGTTGATCTTTATGAAATGGAATCTAAAGGACATGGTCAGAGTTAAAATGTTCTCTTGGACATTGTAGCTAAATTTGTTTATTTTTCATGAAAATATATCTTTTAGGTGCTTCAATTTATACACATAGTAAATAAAATGATTGAAAGCTGTGAAATTGCAACTCATATCTAAAGAAACAAAGGAGTTGCAAGCTGAGTGCCAGGAGTTAAAATGATGCCACTGGGTGTTCTAGTGTTAAAGAATGGTTAGCATATTATATTGTAATTTTGTTATCTTTTTCTAGCAGATTAATTGTTGCAATTAAAAAGAAGTAGTGTAGAATTTATTTCATTATTCTTGGTTGTGTTGCAGTTGTATTTGGATGTACATTTTTTTGTAATTGTTAGCTTTTTCTTGTTGAATTTATTTTATATAATTTATCTCTACCATTGTTTTTTAAAAAAAGCTATTTTTCTTTATCTCATGACATCAACATTGTCCATTCTAAATATTTATTTAGGGTTTTGTCAAGCCAATAAGTCTTATTTATGTACATTTTAGATTTTTTAATTTAATTTAGCTTATTGGCAGATAATAAAAATGATGTATTTCTAGCATGTGCACAATATTTCATAGTATAATATTATTGATTAATTTGACTTCAATAGCGTTGTAAAAGTATCTTTGTGTGAAAACATGTAAAGTATCTGCCCTTAACACATTTGACAGCTAATGCAGTTTCTTAGTTTTGAACTATTCTTCTTACTGCCTTTGTGGGAAGGGGAATGTGACGTGAACCTCTCCCTCCCCCTCATATGCCCATGTTTTTGCATTTATGCTCAAGTAATTCAATATAATTATTTCACGTTGATCACATCACATCCAAAGAAATATTCCCATTATGAATATTTTTTTCTTTATTTCAAGCAAACAATTAAAAATTGAAATTCATAGGATTCCATTTGCAAATAGCCCTCATAATCCACCCCAACTCCTGAATACTTTCTGGATCCATTCTTAACTGCCTCTGGGATCATGAATGGTTATTAATAAAATTAAGTATTCAATTATGTGATAGAAAAGGAAAGGAGTAAATATAAAGGATTCTCTTTCTGTGATTGTTAAGAACTCTGAGAGTTTGAAAACAATGTTCTGAATGTTTCTGTTATTTAAAAGATGTATTGTAACCTATGTGGCAAAAGTCTTGATGAAAATGCACAAAATTATTTGAAAAGTTGTGTAAAAAAATTTGTCATTAAATGTGTTAAATTACCTAGGGAAAATGATTGAAGTAAAAGAAGCAAATGCCATTGCGTGACTGTACACATTAGTTGGCCTTGTAGGTTAAAATATGATTATAAAAAAATCATTGAAGCATAAATTAGAAAATATCATTTCAATATTGTGCATGGTTGTGTAATTCTCACTGAGGAAGAAACACAGAATTTTCATGTATCAGTAACAGTTAATATTTTTCCTGCAAGGTCATACTGTGAAACATTTTGGATTATTTCACAATAATTTTAGTGTTTATTTTAAGTAGTGTACATTTTGTGATATCAGTGTAATGATAAATTTGTTTTTGATATATTTTTTCATAGCAAATTTCTCTGAAGTTCTGGAGTCTGATTTTAAAAACATGATGTGATACAACATGTTTAATGGTATGGTACAAATAATTCAGTTCTATGCATCTTTCATAGAAAGTCCCTTGGAGGGAAAATGAGTGATAGAGAAGGTAACAATATTTGTGCATTCAGAACTTAATTCTTATCTGGAAAATCCAAGAACTAAGTGCCTGAAGTTCCTTATTTTTAATCCTCAAGTACATTTAACAGAAGATTCTATTATGTCTATGTATGTTTGTATAATTTTAGATTTTGGAAATGTGCATTCTTGCTGAGCGAGAATGGGCTGAGAAACAATATGAATCTATGGCATTTAATGACTTCTGTATAATAATGTTATGTGCCTTCAGAAACTTTATGGTATAACCTATTAGATTGTTAATAAATGTGTTATTTTAGAAAGATTATGTGGTCTGTCAAGTTACCTATTGCATTTTTTGTCAAAATTCCTAATGATTTGCATTATGCATAGAAATTAAATCTTTTTCAGTTCAGTATCAGAAAGTTTTAGGGGGGAATAATTTTAAAAGGAAAATAAAAAATTAATAAAAAACTTCATCTGAAAAATGAGTTCTTTATAAATGTTAATTTTAATATTTTTGTCAAATTTATTAAGGTAGAGGGAAGAGCACTTTCAGTCTAAGAAAATTTGAAATTGTTTGTTTGCTTTTAAGCAGCTATATACCATTTCTTTCAACCATTTGAAAAGATAGCAGCAACAAACAAGCTTGCAGTCAGTTGCAATAAAGGAAGAGTGCCACTGCACAAGGCAGAACAATGCTTTCTGCCATAATGTGCTCTTGGATAAACTCTTCTTGTGTGATGAATGCAATGCTGATGCCATGACATTACATAACAAGCTATACCTTGTTTTTAGTCTCCTGAAAAAACAATTGTTGAATGGGCTGAAAACATTCTTCTCCTTGACTCGTCATTTGTATATGTGAAATTGAAACACAGCAGCATTGTAGTAGCAGGGAGTGGAAGGAGCTGGACACCTTAGGTCACACTAGGAAAGTTTTTACCCAAAACACAGTGTGCATATGTTATTTTATTTTAACTTGAAAAATCAATAAAATATAAATACTTCATTACATCAAAATTAGCATTGCAAGCATAGCAACAAAAACTCGGCTGAACTTCATCCAGAAAGTACAAGTCACTCGTATATTTACCCTCAAATGAGATTATAATTACTATTACTATTTATTTCATAATTTTGAAGCCTTGAGAATTTTTTTAAACTTCTAATTCTTAATATTCAGTCAAAATTATAAATTGTCTAATTGACTGAAAAATTATATGGTGCAAAGCTAAGGTTAATTCGTTTCAAATTGGCTATAATAGATATCACTATTTTCTTAAATTAGTCGTCATAATCGTCATAAGTTTTGTCACTACCATGTTTATCTTCACATGTATCATTGTTTCTTTCAGGTTCTCCTCCCATAACTAAAGAACTCCCCTTTGAAAGTTTTGCTTGTTACTTTCTCGCCCCTTACAAACGAAAAAAGAGAAAGTATTGTAATCGTGCGCCCGAAAACTGCGAATTTTCGACACAAAAACTCATTGCCTGGCCCTGGTAACGAAAAAGTGAATAAATACAGTTGCTAAATCCTGTAAATAAAAACAAAATCAAGTAAGTGTACACCAGAATCCATGTTTTGTGGCGTTCTTAATACCGAAAAATCGATTGAAGGAAAAACGTGTCTGTCCGTCCGTCTGTGCACAACTCTTGCGTATAAATCGTTCAGCACGACCAATACATACGATACGATATGGATCGGACGTTCGGCCGATTTTGCCAAAATTGATATTCCTCAATCGTTCTGGCTAATGTCCTGGGATCTGGACTTTGAAACCGTTATTTTAATTTTGGGGGTACTTTACACGAAATCCCTCTCACATTTTCAATTGCTGCAATTTTTTTTTTTTTTTCTTGAGTAGTGCAAAGGACGCTTAAGAGAATTGTGTAAGTCCCATTTGCGTTGTAATCCCTGAGTTTTTGGAAAATAACAAAAATTCAAAACTTTTCGGCGTCTTCCTACAACTTAAAATTGAAGATAGAGATTTTTTTCTAAATGAAATATAATCCTTAAAGACACATATTGAGGGTAGAGTTAGACTTTTCGAAAATATAAGTGGTTTTCGTAATTTTGTGGCGAAATATAGGCAATTAATTTTTTCTCAATTTTTTAAAAAAAAATCTCCACAAAGGTAATAAGGGAGGGTAAAAATATATGGTGCTAGTCCCATTTTCGGTATTGCTTTTTTTTTTAATTGCAAAAGGAGGTTAACATTTCAAAACTACTAAATTGACGATAGACTTTGCCTCAGAAAAAAGGCTGTTGTAAAAAAATCAGCTCTTTAGAAAGGTTCATGTGCAATGTTAAAATGCCTAATTAAAAAAGGTCGTGCTCATTTGTTTGAAAAAAAAGTTTGGCAAGAAAATTATGCTTGAAGTTAATGAAATATACAGATGAGTCACTAACTTCAACAACTCCTGTACTTTTTGAACGGTTGAAGTTATTGCAATGCAGTTTCACGAAAGTGCATGAGGGAATGGGGCTAATTGATGTATGTATTCGTTTCCATTTTCTCACTTGGATTTTACGAAATGTTGAGGTAAGTTTGTTTTTTTTATTCTTCGAATGGAACTACGCATTTTTACTTTCCCGTATACGCACGTACGGAGTAATATACGTAGTATAGCGAAATGCTGCGGAAAATCGATTTCGAGATTTCAACGGAAATACACTTTAGGAGTCCCTAAAAGTGCTTTTTGTTGTTCGTTTTTCAAAACTTCCGTCAATGAAACACCACTAGCGCGTAAACCATGCGTGGGATTTTTTCCAAATTGAAGAACCCCCTGTACCATCTGACTCGAGTCGAAGTTTGAGATTTTGAAAAACATTCTTTAAAATTTGGGGGTACTTTCCATAAAGCCTCAGGGACCTTTTCAAAATTGTCTCAAAAACAGCTCCAAATTTTTTCTTTAAATTTCTAGTAAGAATCGAGTAAAATACACCTATTAAGGTGACATATGTCCGAATTACACAGTTACTTAATTTTCAAAAAATTGCAAAAAGTTTTTTTTTTCGGTGTCTTCCTACAACTACTAAGTTGAAGATAAAGACTTTTCCTTGAAAATACATTTTTTGTCCATAATTTGTTCTTTCATTAAAGTCGGGTGCATTTTTTGAAAATTTTACTAGTTTTCGCGCAATAATGCGAGCAAAATATGCAATTAAATCAAATAAAGACGAATTTCTCAAAAACGGCTCCAAATTTTTTCTTCAAACTTTTCGAGCGGTTAGTGGTAATTTTTCCCTTTAATATGAGGTAAAGTTCATTTTGGGGTATTTTTTGATCAAAAATTACACAAATGTATTTTTTTGAAAGATCTCTCACATCGTTAATATGCACATTTCCAGCAATTTGTAAACACTATTGTATTTGTGAGTTAAAGTGCTTAAAATGAAGTTTTTCGAAAACTCACATTTTCTGTGAAAAAGATCTTCAAATTTCGACTTTATAGAAGCGCTTAAACGCATTTCGTTAAAAACGGCTCCAAATTTTTCAAAGAAAATTGCCATTTGGGACGAGGGTTTACTGTTCTTTAATGTTCTTAAAACAATATTTCCTTTCTATTAGGAAACCGAAAATTTAAGAAAATATATTGAAAAAATGTACTTTGGGCGGTGATAGATGGCAGCTGGAAAGAGTACGTGTCACGTCCGAATATCTAGCTGAGACCAAAGGAGATAGAAAATTAATACGGGAAAGCCTGTGCCATTCTGTAGCACCATTAGTTTAAATGTATGACATTGTTCATTAAATCTGGACTGCAAAAAAGAGAAGTGTTTTTTTATTTACATGAAAATTGATTATTTGTATAGTTACGCCTTTATTAAATTTTGGAATTTACCCGAACTTCGCAAAGTAAAATAGATGCTCCGAATGTACTTAACATGAACATTTCTTGTTTGCTTCATTTAATACTTTGATTTGTGTATTTTATTCATATGTAAATTGCTTACGGAAAAAAATTAATTAAAAATTGTAATTATTGTTTTAAAAAAATATAAATGAGCTCGCTCAGATAAAATTTGAAACAATATAGGCGTATTTCTTGTTTAACTTTCTACAAAACAATAAGAAACTAGTGGTGCTACAACAGCACTTACTTTCCCGTATTAGAGGAAACAGCTAAGTAGTACTGTAATATTGCACTTTATGCGCTACTAACATCTTCGCTTGGAACTCACTATTTCCATTGCAGTGTTGTCAGAACTATGTGAATTCTACAACTTCACAAAAATAGAATGCAAAAGTTTTGTAACCCTGTATTGGAAAAAGAAGCCTGATACCCTGGAAATATAGAAATGCCTTCCATTGGGCCATGATTAGGGAAGAGTATTTTAAAACCATGCAACAAATTCTCTACTCACTACAAATGGTACAGCATTTGGTGCAAAACTAAATATTTGCCTGCAAATATCAACATAAATTAGACAATTATAACTCCTTTTCATACAGCTCCATTAGGTCACAACAATGACACTAATTCACAGATATTCGCGAGCGCAAAGTGAATTCCATTGTTGCAGACCCTGCATTGTCGCTATTCTGAGAGCTATTAATTCTTTTTACTTATTTCAAATATTTCAAAATAAACAATTTCTAAAATATTAATGTGTAAGTCTATAACAAAGTTCGAATGTAAGAAACGAAGAAAGAAATAATATACAAAATTGCACATTCTAATTTACGACGCATCCAGCTGTCCGAAGCGCAGTAAATTTACAGCGGCCTATTACGTTTGTCACAAAATTAAAGAAAAACTACTCGTATTTTGAAAAAATTAAGCATGACCGTATTTATTTTATTTATTTATTTGTCAAAAAACAGAAACAGAATGGCACAGACTTTCCCGTATTAGTTTTCTATTTCCTGGGTCTTCGCTAGCTATTCGGAATTGCCACATACTCTTTCTTGCCAGCTACCATCTATCACCGCCAAAAGTACATTTTTTTGTCATTTTCTTAATTTTTCGGTTTCCTATTGGTAGAACAGAAACATTAATTTTAGAATATTAAAGAACACAAAAACCTAGCCGTAAATGGCAATTTTCTTTTAAAAATTATGTGCCGTTTAAGAGAAAATGGCGTTTTAGCACTACTAAAAATGCGAAATTTGAAGCTCATTTTCACAGAAAATTTTTGAGTTTTCAAAATACTTTATTTGAAGTTATTTGAAGCACTTACACTCACAAATATAATAATCTTTACAAATTGCGGATAATGTGCATATTAAAGATGTGAGAGATCTTTCAAAAAATTTACATTTATATAATTTTTGAAAAAAACAAAAAAAACTCAAAATAAACTTTACGCTATACTAAAGAGTGTAATTAGCACTATCCGTTACAAAAGTTTCAAGAAAAAAATTGCAGCCATATACGAGAAAATGGCGTTTGAGCATTTCTGAAAATGCCGAAATTTGAGCTACTTTTCACAGAAAACGGTAGTGTTTTCGAGAAACTTTACTTGACATTATTTAAAGCATATATACTCGTAAATATAATAATGTGAAAAAATCGCCGATAATGTAAATATTAACGACGTGAGAGACAAGTAAAAAAATTTACATTTTTGTAATTTTTGAAAAAACCAACCGATAGACCAAAATGGCTTTTATGTCATTGATAGAGTACATTTACCACTATCCCTACCAAAAGTTTAAAGAAAAATTTGGAGCCGTTTTTGAGAGAATCTTGTTTTGGTAATTTTTTTAAATTGCACATATTGCACGCAATATTGCAAGAAAACTACCAAAATTGTGAAAACATTTACATGACCTTTATTAAAGAACTCAATATGCAGAACAAATTTTATTTGAAAGAAAAAATCTCTATCTTCAATTTTTGTAGTTGGAGAAAGACGCCGAAAAAATTCAAACTTTCACAATTTTCGAAAATTCAGAGCTGTACGTGAAAATCGGACCTATGCCATGTTAAAAAGTGTATTTTCCTCTATTCATACAAGAAATTTAAGAAAAAATTTGGAGCCGTTTTTGAGAAAATGTTGAAAATCCCGGGGGGCTTCATATAAAGTACCCCCAAATTTTAAAGAATCTTTTTCAAAAATCGCAAAGCTTCGACTAGAATCAGATCGACTGGGGAATATCAATTTTGAAGAAAATCGACCGAACGGTTTAGGCGCTAGCGTTGACCACAGACGGACAGACGGACGGAATGCCGTCAATCGATTTTTAAGTATAAAGAAGCAACAAATCATGGATTTTGACCACACCACGTGTTAGGGGATTTTTTTTTCTTAATTTATCAACTGGTTTTATCCACTTATTCGTTTTCACGGCCCGGCAATTAATTTTTTTCCGCCGGAAAATTGGCCATTTTTTCGCGCAGCATTACATAACTTTCCCTATACTACGTATATCACTCCGTGTATACGTACGTATACGGGAAAGTAAAAAGTGGGCACAGAACACGTACAGATCTAAAAGAATGAATTGAAAGTCTGCGGCGGGCGCGCGTTTCCTGTTCCTGCACTAACGAATAGATCAGTCTTCGATACTAGTGCCGAAGAACAATAAAAAGAATGACCGTCTGACTGATTAGGATTTCATGAAATATTAGTGAGTCATATGTTCATTCTGTCCCCAGAAGGGATGGGTGACATCGAAACGAATTCTACTACTGCTTTTCCTCGTGTCAGCGAAACGAAATTTACTGCTGAGTTCCTTTACGTCCTAAGGATGGGGTGCACGTGAAATAAAACAGACCATTTGCCAAGTGACATGAGTAAAATTTTCTGAACTTCAATCAGAGTTAACCAATACGCATGGTAAAAAGAAAAGACTGCTAGAGTTTGATCTGTGAGTCATATCTACACTGTGCAACATGAGTGGGGATCACCGTGTGAGATACGACTGATATTTCAATCCATTTAATATTTCTGAGCACAATTTGAAGAAAAGAAAATCTCCAAGACGCTTAAACCACGATTTACTAGTGAAACTTTGATTTAGAGAGGAGTCATTAAGTTGGCGAATTTGTATTCATGTCTGAAAAAAAGAGAGTCTGCTTCAAGAAGGCTTTTTGTTAGTGAAGAGAACATCGAAATCAGTGGGCTCCCGTAGCATTAAAGAAAGTAGCGGATCATTTCAATGAATATAGTGAAAAAAGTGGAAATCAAGGAAATGACAATTTAAGTTCTTCAGATAGTTCAAGTGTCTGCGAAATGAATGTAGAGAAGACAAATAATAGTAATTGCAATGGGAGAAACCTCCGTCAAGAAAAGAAAATTGCTACGAAAACGGTATCCCCACCAGAAATTTCAGAAAGTACAAAGTCTATAGGTACATTTTTTCGCACTGAAGATCCTTCAGCGTCCATTAAAAATCAGAAATAAAGATATTGTTTAGACACTTTTCGATTCCTTTCACTCAACAGATGACAAGAAGTTGAAAATTCAAATTTTGACAATTTTTGGAAGTTGGAATAAAATTAAACACTTCGCCACAACCGTACACTTGATAAAAGTTGTGAGGAACCAGAAAATTTCAGTCAAAACACGAGTCAAGAATTCGTCATTTAATACGTGAAGTTGCACTACTTCCAGAAGTACTTAAATTACAGCCTTAAACTTAAAGCTTAAAATTACAGCCTTATTACTTAAATTAAAGCTCATCCAAAGAAGCCGACGGCCAGTAACGCGAAAAACGCGTGTTGCAGCAATCTACTACACACTGGTTCGTAAAAAATTAATATTTTTTAAAGTTACTGAGATCCAATTTTGATTTTTTTTTAAAAGTTTCATCTCCTCGAGTTTACAACAATATTCAATTGTAAACATTCAAATTTAAAAATTGAAAATTCAGGAAATTAAATATATTGCGAAATCTCTAAAATTAAACAAGTTTTTTTTCAATTTAGAATGAAATTTGAGCAGAGTTTCTATAATTAGCGTATTCAAATATATGATATTTTCAAGTTGAAGTTATTATAATAGTTTAATAGCAAGGCGCATCATTTCTAACAAATTTCATAATGCAATTTTTCGGAAATTAACAAAGTTAGAAAAAATAAAAATACACGTGTTAACTTACTTGATTCATATAATAAATAGAAAACTAGTGGTGCTAAAACACCACGTACTTTTTTGACTTTAGTAATGATTATGTAATACTATTTATACCACAACTTCTCTTCGAATTAACACATCTCAGTCATTATTTTTTGTTAAACGCATTTGAAACCGCAGAAAATTTGGATCGAAAATTTAAAAATTTGAAGCAATAGATTTTTTATTCAAACCTTTAAATGAAAATATATTTCTGCCATTGAATTCATTGTATAGGGTTCGTGAATTCACGAACATATCGGCTGAGTTTCTTAGCTTTACAATATTCTTCGTAAACAGTATGCAAGAAATTAACATAATTAAAGGTTAAAAAATAATAAAGTCAAAAAATGCAAATAGATCTAAAAATATATCATAGTAATTATTAAACACTATGGTATTGTAATATTCTACAAATGGTTTGTACACTTGATACACTGGTGACACTTCTCGTAGTAAAGAGTATTTGTTTATATTACCGGGAGCGAAAGGTAGCCGTCATTATCGCCTTCTATTATCAGTGCGGCGTTACAACAATGGCCTCCCATTAATCCTTTTTTACATTTAACACGAAGGACACAATTTAAATTGAAATAACATGAAATGAAAAAGAAATATGATAATAATAATAATAATATTAAAATGAAATATGGAATAATATACAAATTCTAACTTATTGCTTAGCATCCAACTCCTTAGCACCATCATTGATTTTCCGTTCACGAAGCGAAATCAATTGGGAGCGAGCGACTTACGTTTGTCGCCAAATTACAAAAAAGAAAAAAAAGCACTCAATTTTCAAAAAAAAAAATCAACATGACCTTATTTGAAGATGTTTTTAATTAACACATTTCATTTAGAAAAAACATTATCTTCATAACTATAATTGTAGGAAGACGCCAAAAAAATGGATTTTTTTTCAATTTTCGAAAAATTAGGACTTTTAGCCAACATGAGACCTGCGCCATTTTCTAATAACGTTCTTCAGACTATCCAGCAACAAGATTTAATCAAAATCGATGGATCCATTTTTTTTGAACATTTTGACTGTCCCAGGAGCTTCATGTAAAGTATCCCCCAAAATTAAAATATCGACTTCAAATTCAAGGGGTTAGATTATCCAGATCCAGCCAATTAGCCAGATCGATTGGAGAGAGTTTTGGAGAAAATCAGCTAAAAGGTTTAGCCGCTAGCGTTGTTCACAGACAGACGGACGGTCGTTTTGCCGTCAATCGATTTTTCAGTATCATGGACCCATAAAACATGGATTCTGGCTACATCACGTGTTGGAGGATTTTTTCCCTAAATTTAGAATCTCGATTTATCCACTTTTTCGTTGCCAGGAGTTAGTAATGAGCTTTTCTGCCGAAAATTCGCCATTTTTTCACGCATTAATCTCTCTACCGCGGTAGCGGCTAGCGAGCAAGTAAAATTAGAAAATAATTAAAATTGTGAACGTCAAATTTTGTTATTTTTTGGGCATTTCACGTGGAAGGCCTTGTATGTTCAGTTCATTCGGAATTGACGAATCCCGATGCTAATTTGGCTTGTACGTCTTCCATATCAAATATTTCCTTGGAATCGTAAGACAAGAAAAACTCAAGTTTCTATAACTTTATTAAATGAGTTTTTAATAAATGTTCTCGTAAGCAGTTTCGTTATAATTGTTTTTTGAAAGTTCTGTTACCGTAAAATTTAAACATAGTTGAGATCATTGTCTGCATTAAACTGTTATTCATATTTTCTTCGATGTACATTATTCCAGGAGGCAGTGATAACTCGGAACTGAATGAAAGTCCGTTCACATAATCCGTTATCATTTTTACTTTCCCGTGTACGTACGTATACACGGAGTGATATACGTAGTATAGGGAAAGTTATGTAATGCTGCGCGAAAAAATGGCCAATTTTCGGCAGAAAAAAATTAATTGCTGGGCCGTGAAAACGAATAAGTGGATAAAGCCAGTTGCTAAATTAAGAAAAAAAATCCCCTAACACGTGGTGTAGCCAGAAACCCAGTTTTCTAGGTCCTTGACACCGAAAAACCCAATTGAAAGGAAAACGTCCGTCTGTCCGTCCGTCTGTCTGTCCGTCTGTGAACACTGCTAGCGCCTAAACCATTCGTACGATTTCTTCCAAAATGGATATTCCCCGGTCGATCTGATTCTAGTCGAAGCTTTGAGATTTTGAAAAAGATTCTTCAAAATTTGGGGGGTACTTTATATGAAGATCCCGTGGATTTTCAACATTTTCTCAAAAACGGCTCCAAATTTTTTCTTTAAATTTCTTCTATGAATAGAGTAAAATACAAATATTAACATGGCATAGGTCCGACAGCTCTGAATTTTCGAAAATTGTGAAAGTTTGAATTTTTTTTCGGCGTCTTTCTCCAACTACAAAATTGAAGATAGAGATTTTTTCTTCAAATAAAATTTGTTCTGCATATTGAGTTCTTTAATAAAGGTCATGTAAATGTTTTTCACAATTTTGGTAGTTTTCGTGCAATATTGCGTGCAATATGTGCAATTTAAAAAAATTACCAAAACAAGATTCTCTCAAAAAACGGCTCCAAATTTTTTCTTTAAACTTTTGGTAGGGATAGTGGTAAATGTACTCTATCAATGACATAAAAGCCATTTTGGTCTATCGGTTGGTTTTTTCAAAAATTACCAAAATGTAAATTTTTTTACTTGTCTCTCACGTCGTTAATATTTACATTATCGGCGATTTTTTACATTATTATATTTACCAGTATATATGCTTTAAATAATGTCAAGTAAAGTTTCTCGAAAACACTACCGTTTTCTGTGAAAAGTAGCTCAAATTTCGGCATTTTCAGAAATGCTCAAACGTCATTTTCTCGTATATGGCTGCAATTTTTTTTCTTGAAACTTTTGTAACGGATAGTGCTAATTACACTCATTAGTATAGCGTGAAGTTCATTTTGAGTTTTTTTTGTTTTTTTCAAAAATTATATAAATGTAAATTTTTTGAAAGATCTCTCACATCTTTAATATGCACATTATCCGCAATTTGTAAAGATTATTATATTTGTGAGTGTAAGTGCTTCAAATAACTTCAAATAAAGTATTTTGAAAACTCAAAAATTTTCTGTGAAAATGAGCTTCAAATTTCGCATTTTTAGTAGTGCTCAAACGCCATTTTCTCTTAAACGGCACATAATTTTTAAAAGAAAATTGCCATGTACGGCTAGGTTTCTGTGTTCTTTTATATTCTAAAATTAATGTTTCTGTTCTACCAATAGGAAACCGAAAAATTAAGAAAATGACAAAAAAATGTACTTTTGGCGGTGATAGATGGTAGCTGGCAAGAAAGAGTATGTCGCAATTCCGAATAGCTAGCGAAGACTCAAGGAAAAAGTAATACGGGAAAGTCTGTGCCATTCTGTAGCACCACTAGTTACTTTCCCATATACATACGTATATACGGAGTAATTACGTAGTGTAGGGAAAGTTATGTAATGCTGCGCGAAAAAAACGGCGAATTTTCAGCAGAAAAAATCATTGTCGGGCCCTGTTTACGAAAAAGTAGATAAAACCAAGTACTAAATTAAGAAAAAAATCCCCTAACTTGGTGTAGACAGAATGCCTGTTTTCTGGGTCCTTGATACCGAAAAAGCAATTGAAAGCAAGGACGACCCTCTGTCCGTCTGTGAACACCACTAGCGCCTCAACAACTCGTAGCATTTTTCCCAAATTGAAGAAGCCCGTGATCATCTGGCTCTAGTCGAAGCTTTGAAATTCTGAAAAACTTTCTTCAAAATTTGGGGGTACTTTACATGAAGATCCTCGGACATTTTCTCAAAACGCCTCCAAATTTTTTCTTTAAATTTCTTGTAAGAATAGAGTAAAATACACTTATCAAGGTGGCTTAGTCCCGATTTTTCACGGTTACCACGGAATTTTCAAAAATTGGAAAAGTTTGAATTTTTCGGCATCTTCCAACAACTACAAAATTGAGGACAGAGATTTTTCCTTCAAATGAAACTCGTTCTCCGTAGTGAGTTCTTTTATTAAGGTCATGTACATTTTTTTTTGAAAATTTTAGCACTTTTCGAGCAAAAAAATGCGTGCAAAATGTGCAATTTAAAAATATACAAAAACAGGATTTTCTGAAAAACTGCTCCAAATATTTTCTTTAAACTTTAATTAGGGATAGTAACTAATGTACACTATGTGACTACATAAACGCCATTTTGCTCTATTTTTTAGTTTTTTCGAAAATCACAAAAGTGTATTTTTTTTACTTGTCTTTCACGTCGTTAATATTTACATTAGCTCAGTTTTTAATACGCGTGTACTTCTGACTTGCTGTTACGGCTCGACGATTGCAATTGATGGGACATGAAGATGATTCAAGCGATGATTCGGAATATTATCCTCTAGTGCGAAGACAAAGATAAGTGTGGGAGAGAATGGATTGTTTTTCTTTTTCAATTATGACGATCGAGATTTTGTCACGAGGTTATGTTTGACCAAATCATCAGCTCTTCTATACTTCGGTTTTTTCTTTCTTGGCGCACGGGGGGGTGTCAGTAAAATGGAATATCTCACGGTATTTCGCGTCGTTCTCGGTTGTGCTGCCAGGGGTCGCATGATCGCCACCCCTTTTCGATGGTCGTGATCATGCGACCCCTAGAGGCATAACTGAGAACGACGCGAAATAGCTCGTAAGCTATTCGGACTTGTCAATACTCTTGACAGCTGCCATCTATTGCCGCCCAAACTACATTTTTTGACATATTATTAATTTTTCGGTTTCTTAACAGTAGAACAAAAATATTATTTTAAGAATTAAAAAAAAAGTTAAACCTTGTCCTAAATGGCAATTTTCGTTCAAAAATTTGGAGCCGTTTAACGCTACTGTCGATGCGAAATTTTGAAGCTCTTTTTTACTGAAAATTTATGAGTTTTCGAAAAACTTCATTTGAAGGAAATCCCCGCTAGTCGACGCGGGAATGAGGAAAAGATCGCCACCTCTCGTGGAAGAACACCCACTACACTTTCGGGACTAATGACCGCTGTATTTGGCGAGCCCGGAATCACGAATCTATCAATCAATTTTTCTTCCAATTTTGTAGTTGTAGGAAGACGCTGAAAAAAATTCAACCTTTGCAATTATCGAAAATTCAGAGTTGACAGTGAAAATCGGATATATGCCACCTTTACATTTTTCTCTATTTCGTATGTGTATTTTTCTCTATTCTTACAAGAAATTTAAAAGGTGCTGAAGAATAACACAGACTTTCCCGTATTAGTTTTCTACTTCCTTTGGTTTCAGCTAGCTACTCGGGCATGCCACATACTCTTGCCACTTGCCATCTATCGCCGCCCAAAATACATTTTTTTCTTAATTCTTAATTCCATATTTTTAATTTGTCGGTTGAAATGCTAACATATGGATAGATAAGTGACCTTTCGCTCAGTGAATATATGTACGTTCTATACCTCGCAACACGGGCAAAAAGAATGGTTATCAAATAGGTTTTGAATCATTTTTTAAAGTCTAATTTGTAAACACGAACTCTACTAAATAAAACATCTTTATCTTATCACTGCCACCATCTTGTAGTTCACCAACAAGGTAGTTTTCAAATATAATTTGCGGCATTGTTGCGCAAATTTCAATAAAGCTTTGCAGATTGCTAGATAGAAATACATCATACATTGAAAATTCAAATTGTAAATTTAACAAACGTTTTTGTAAATTATTATAAAATACTGTTTTTGTTCGATGTATTAATCCATGGTAATGTTTCCAGTAAGAAGTATTAAATAATCGTACAATATGTTTGTTTTGATGATCTTTGATAAATAGAAAGTATTTTTAGTTTTATATGTGCCATGTGTCAAAACGTGAAATTTACTCTTACATTAACGAAAATGTGCAAGAACAAAAAGGTAAGCTTTCGCAGGTTTGAGGGTATTGGTTTATGATAAAAATAGAGCAGATATTCGAATCTTCCTTTCGACAACGCAACAATTTAATTATAGCATAACACAAACATCAGTGGAAATCATTATAATATAATAATTATAAAAAATATAATAAAATAATAATAAACTATAATATTATGGATTTATGATTCTCCAGTCTACGCGATTAAACCGTGACCAAAAACGTGTCCTATTGCTGTTGACGACAATATAGTAACCTTTTAATGCTTATATATATATATTCGACTTCAGAACATAAATCAGAAGTTTGAAGTTTTAAATCTTAAAATAGGGGCCAAAAATATGGAAGTGTTAAGTAACTCAGGGGAATCAAATGTAGTTATAGAAGTTTTTGCATCAGAATTTTCCGAACTAATTGAGAATAATCTTATATTAGCATTAGAGAATACGCAGAACAACAGCTTAGAGGTAGTCATTTATGTTCATATTAGAAAACAAAACGTAAAAAATATACCAGTTCTGTCGCATCATGCATATACCTGTAAATATTTACAGCGACTATTTCACTCATGACTGTCCGCGTCGTAAGTAGCCAATGGTAAGCAAAGATATATTCAAATTAAACCAATCCCAGATGTTTCGCGTCGTAAGTAGCCAATGGTAAGCAAAGATATATTCAAATTAAGCCAATCCCAGATGTTTATCGCCATCAGCTTGTTTACTTTTTTTTTATCGCTGTAAAATCTTTGTAAGCGAACACATCAGTTATATCCCCTACTCAAAAAATCATCCCCACTCCAACTACACACATCCATTCATCTTTACCAAACAATGATACGACCTATATTAAGTTATGCATCTCCTGTCTGGACCGCAGCATCCAAAACAAATATTCAGAAAATCCAAACATTCCAAAATAAATTCCTAAGAATAATCACAAAAGCACCCTGGTTCATCCCAAACTCTCAAATCCATCAGGAACTCGGTGTCACACCTATCACTATACATTTTTCCCTTCTATCCGCAAAATTCTATAACAAAATTTCTCGAATACCTTCAGCTACCCATTTCAAACTTGGCAAACAGAACCCTCATCGCAAACGATTGAAAAGGAAATTACCCAGAGAATTTTTTGACCCTCCTTAAGCAGACTGGAAGAGATTAGCCTTTCCGTATAATGTACAATGCTTCTGAAAATGTAATAATCACGAAAAAAGAAAATATCTTGCAAACTTGCTGTATCAAATAAAATCAACTACTGTACCAGTCGTTCACGGCTGCTGAGGGCCTCAGGCCAAGCAAGTATAAATAAATAAAAAAAACAAAAAAACCTTTGTTTACCTTTTTAAGATAACGATAGCAATTGTTTCACCTCCAAAATAGCTTGTGTACATCAATATAATGTGACGTTTTGGTTATGTTTAAAACTCTGAAATAGTTTGTATTATATATGTAATAAATATTAAAAATTCAGTTTCGAAAAACAGCGAAAGGAACAAAGAAAGCGTGTGGAAGCAATTTCAAGAATTTTGTGAAGAAAGAAAATACAAATGAACAGCACAAACTACAAATGAGGAATTTACACATATTTTAGGTAATTAATATACGAAGATTAGATGGTGAAGAGTACAAAGAATATGCTGTCAAAACACTGTGGAACGTTACATCAACAATTATTCAGGAAAATACTTTAATGAGTGCACACGTGTGTTCAATTCATTCGAAATCGTCGAATTCCGCTGCTAATTCATTTTGTACATCTTCCATTTCAAATACTTACAAGGAAGGGCAAGACTTGGAAAACAACTTCCTACAACTTGAATGATTGTGCTTGTAATAAATGTTCTTTTAAGTAGCCTTGTTATTATTGTTTTTCGAAAGTTTTATTACCATAAAATTGAAACATATTTGAAATCATTTTCTGCATTAAACTGTTATTCAAATGTTACTTGATTATACGTTATTCCAGGAGGCAGTGATAAGTCAGAACTGAATGAAAGGTTTTCATTTTTCGGTTGTAATTTTGAGTAATATTTCCCTTTTTTCGTAACTCCTGTGATTTAAATTATCCTTTCAAATCATATAATGTGTTTATTTGTGAAATAGTCACACTAAATATCACTCGAAGTGCTGTGCTAGCCGGTAAATTCACTCCTCGCTACGCGAGTCGTGAATTTACCGGCTAGCACAGCACTTCTCGTGATATTACTTATGATTATAATTTTGAAATTGCAGTATTACCAGTTCGCATCCCGTTTGGAGTTAATATACAAGGCCATTGAGTGTAGGGAATTTTTGAACGGGAGTATAACATTAACAGCTACTATTATTCAGATGCCAGATTCTCTAAGAACATATTTGAACAAAGCTATGCATGAAAGAAATGAAGTGTGAAATAAAACACAAAAAGCAATTGAATTTTCGATAAACATCATTAGAAGTCATTTGAAGAACATCAACTGAAAAATACAATAGTGTTTACAACTTGCTGGAAATGTGCATGTTAACGATGTGTCAGATCTTAAAACAACATTTGTGTAATTAAAAAAAACAACGAAAAATACCCTAAAATGAACTTTACGTCATATTAAAAAGTCCAATTAGCACTATCCGTTCGAAACGTTTGAAGACAAAAATTTGGAACCATTTATGAGAAAATGGCGTTTGAGCGTTTCTGAAAACGGGGAGTTTTCACAGAAAATGGTTGCGTTTTCGAGAAACTTTACTTGACATTGTTTAAAGCACATGTACTCATTAATATAATAATGTGAACAAATCGCTGCTACTGTAAATATTAACGACGTGAGAGAATGTCAAAAAAATATCATATTTTTGTAAATTTTGAAAAAAGAAAAAGATACGCCAAAATGAACTTTACGTCATATTAAACAGTGCAATTAGCATTATATGCATTAAAAATTTTAAAGAAAAATATGGAGCCGTTATTGAGAAAATGGAATTTGAGCCTTTCTGAAAATGCGGAATTTTGAGCTCATTTTGACAGAAGACTATTTTTTCGAGAAACGTTATATGACATTATTTAAAGCACACGTACTCATAAATGCAATAATGTAAATAAATTGTCGCTAGTGTAAATATTACGAACGTGAGAAACAAGTAAAAAATATTGCATTTTTGTAATTTTTGAAACAACAAAAGGATAGAGCAAAATGGCGTTTGTCATCTTTTAGAGTGCATTTAGTACTATCGCTACTAAAAGTGTAAAGTAAAAATTTATAGCCGTTTTTGAGAAAATCTTGTTTTTGTTGCTTTTTAAAATTGCACATATTGCTCGTAGTATTGCCACAAAAACACTAACATTTTCAAAAAATGTTCATCACCTTAATGAATGAACTAATTATGGACAATAAATTTAATTTGAAAGAACAGTCTTTATCTTCAATTTTGTAGTTGTAGAAAGCCGCCGTTGTAAATTGAAACTTTCGCAACTATCGAAAATACAGAGTTAAGTGAAAATCACACCTATACAACCTTTATAAGTGTACTTTACCCTACTCTTACGAGAAATTAAAAAAAACTAGTTGTCCTACAGAATGGCACAGACTTCGTTTATTAGTTTTCTATTTCCTTGGGTCTGGGCCAGCTATTGCCACATACTCGTGCCAACTGCAATCTATTTTCGGCCCAAAGTACATTTTTTTTCCATTTTCTTAACTTTTCTGTTTCCTAATGATAAAATGGAAATATTAATTTTATAATACTAAAGAACAGTAAAACCTCGTCCTAAATGGCAATTTTCTTTGAAACATTTGGAGACGTTTTTAAGAAAATGGCGTTTAAGCGCTGTTATAAATTCGAAATTTGAAGCCCTTTTTCACAGAAAATTTTCGAGTTTTCGAAAAACTTCATAGAAGGCAGTTGAAGCACATTAACTCACAAATACAACAGTGTATAAAATTGCTGAAAATGTGCATATTTACGGTGAGAGATATCTTTAAAAAATACATTTGTGTAGTTTTTGAATTAACTGAAAATACCCAAAAAGGACTTTACGTAATATTAAAGACTGCAATGAGCACTATCCGTTCAAAAAGTTTAAAGAAAAAATTTGGAGCCATTTATGCGAAAATACTATTTGAACGTTTCTGAAAATGAGATATTTTGGGCTTATTTTAACAGAAAATGTTGATTCCTTGAGAAATTGTATATTACATTACTTAAAGCACATTTGCATACTTAAAGCCTAAATGCAAAAATGTAAACAAATTGCTGGTAATATAAATATTAACAACGAGAGAGAGAGGTCAAAAAACTACATTTTTGAAAAACCAAAATAGAGCAAATTGATGTTTATGTCATCTCCTAGAGTACATTTAGCACTTCCCACCGAAGGTTAAAGAAACTAGTGGTGCTACAGAATGGCACAGACTTTCCTGTATTTGTTTTCTATTTCCTTGCATCTGCGCTAGCTATTCGGAATTGCCACATACTCATTCAAGCTGCCATCTATCGCCAAAAGTACTTTTTTTAAAATATTTTCTTAATTTTTCGGTTTCCCAATGGTAGAACGGAAATCTTCATTTTAGAATATTAAAGAACACAAAAACTTAGTCCTAAATGACAATTTTCTTTAAACATCTTGTGCCGTTTTAAAGAAAATGGCGTTTGAGCCCTAGAAAATTCGCAAATTTTCAAGCTCTTTTCACAGATAATTTTTGAGTTTTCAAAATACTTCATTTGAAGTTATTTGAAGCACATACTATCAAAAATATAATAATGTTAACAAATTGCTGGTAATGTGCATATTAAAGATGCGAGAGATCTTCCAAAAAACTTAATTTTGAAAAAACAAAAAAAGTAACTCAAAACAAACTGTATGTCATATTACAGAGTGTAATTAGCACTATCCGCTACAAAAGATTCAAGACAAAATTCGCAGCTATATATGAGAAAATGGCGTTTGTCCGTTTCTGAAAATGTGGAATTTTGAGCTAGTTTTCACAGAAAACAGTTTTGTTTTCGAGAAACTTTACTTGACATTTTTTAAAGAACATATACTCGTAAATATAATAATGTGAACAATTCGCCGCTAATGTAAATATTAACGACGTGAGAGACAAGTAAAACAAATTACATTTTTCCAATTTTTTAAAAAACAAAAGAATAGAGCAATATGGCGCTTTTTTCATCTCATAAAATAGATTAGGCACTATATCTACCAAGAGTTTAAAGAAAACATTTGGACCCATTTTAGAGAAAATCTTGTTTTTGTAATTTTTTAAAATTGCACATATTGCACGCAATATTGTGCGAAAACTACTAACATTTTCAAAAAAATGTACATGACCGTAAAGAAAGAACTCACTATGAAGAACAAATTTTATTGGAAGGAAAAATCTCTATCCGCAATTTTGTAGTTGGGGGAAGACGCCGAATAAAATTAAAACTTTTGCAATTTTCCAAAATTCAGAGTTATCCGTGAAAATCGGACCTATGCCACCTTAATAAATGCATTTTTACTGTCCCGTATACGTACGTATACACGGAGTGATATACGTAGTATAGGGAAAGTTATGTAATGCTGCGTGAAAAAATGGCGAATTTTCGGCGGAAAAAAATTAATTGCCGGGCCGTGAAAACGAATAAGTGAATAAAACCGGTTGCTTAATTAAGAAAAAAAATCCCCTAACACGTGGTGTAGCCAGAAACCCTATTTTCTAGGTCCTTGATACCGAAAACCCAATTGAAAGGAAAACGTACGTCCGTCCGTCTGTCCGGAAGAAAAAATTTGGAGCCGTTTTTGAGAAAATGTTGAAAATCCCTGGGGGGCTTCATATAAAGTACCCCCAAATTTTAAAGAATCTTTTTCAAAATCACAAAGCTTCGACTAGAATCAGATCGACTGGGGAATATCAATTTTGAAGAAAATCGACCGAACGGTTTAGGCGCTAGCGTTGACCACAGACGGGCAGACGGACAGACGGACGGAATGCCGTCAATCGATTTTTAAGTATAAAGAAGCAACAAATCATGGATTTTGACCACACCACGTGTTAGGGGATTTTTTTCCTTAATTTAGCAACTGGTTTTATCCACTTATTCGCTTTCACGGCCCGGCAATTAATTTTTTTCCGCCGGAAATTGGCCATTTTTTCGCGCAGCATTACATAACTTTCCCTATACTACGTATATCACTCCGTGTATACATACGTATACGGGAAAGTAAAAATTGGAGCTATTTTTGAAAAGATTTTGAAAATATCCTGGGGGCGTCATGTAGAGTACCCCCAAATTTTACGGAATCTTTTTCAAAATCTCAAAGCTTCGACTAAAACCGGATCGACAGGGGAATATCCATTTTGGAAGAAATCGTACGTATGGTTTTGGCGCTAGCAGTGTTCACAGACGGACGGACAGACGGACACACAGACGGACGTTTTCCTTTCAAGTGATTTTTCGGTATCAAGGACCCACAAAAGAGGGGTTCTGGCTACACCACGTGTTAGGAGATTTTTTTCATAATTTAGCAACTGGTTTTATCCACTTTTTCGTTATCAACGCCCGGCAACGAATTTTTTTTCTGGCGGAAATGGGCCATTTTTTCGCGCAGCATTACATAACTTTCCCTATACGTAGTATAGGGAAACGAATAGGGATGGTTTCACATTCTTCAATTCCCGGATATTTGTTCGTTTTACCTGGCTCAAGATATTGAATCACAGTGTGCGTATCAACTTCAATGCTCTCTGACGTCAGTTTGCCTCTTTTTAAAAGTGTGCAAAAGGACTTTTGCACACTTGTCAAGACCAAACGTCATGCAGATGTCTTTCCTGCTACGACAGACAGCATTTGGGAGAGAATCGCTTCATTCTTAGCAAACACTTTAAGATCATCCATGTAAAACAAATGTGATACTGGCCTTTCAGCACCATGAAGCTTGTACCCAAATTCAGCTTGCGACAACTGTCTAGATAGTGGGATCAAACTAATGCTAAACAGCAGAGAGGATAATGAATCTCCTTGCAAAATACCCCACTTGATCTGAATGCTTCTCGTTTCTACTACTTCCTTTCCGCTGTATATTAGTACCCTGTTACTCCACGACTTCATACTAGCCTTGCAAAATTCAATAATTCTAGGATGAAATCAATAGATCTCCAGGGTCTTCAAAATCCAATCGTGTGGTACGCTATGAAAGGCCTTTTGGTAGTCGATCCAAGCCATGGTCAAATTACGTTTTCATTTCTTTACATCATTCAAGATGACTTTATTTCGTAGCAAGATTTCCTCACAGCCATAAGAACCTTTACGACATCCTTTTTGTTCAGCTGGTATCAGATGATTCTTCTCTGCATGTATGTACATTTTGTCAGCTATGGCGGCAGTTATAACGTTGTACAGTACTGGCAGAAAAGTGATTGGCCTGTAGTTCTTTGCCAAAGAGCTGTCCCCTGCTTTGGGTAGCAAATTCGTGATGCCGCCTGTGAGCCATTCCGGGAGTTCCTTTGGGCAAGTATTAACAACCTTTGCTAGATGAAAATGTATTGCTGTTAATTTCTTAATCCAATAAATCTGGATCTTATCAATCCCGGGGAATTTCCTGTTTCTCATGTTCTTAATTGTTTGGAAGAGGTCCTCTTCCGAGAATTCGTGAACATCGTCCACTGTTTACACAAGTTCATCGGCAGCATCAACTTCAGATTGGAGCCAAGATGCGTCTTTGTTGTAAGATTTCCTCTCCTCCCAGATTCCTGCCCGAAATTCTTCAACGTCATCTTGTGAAGGAGTGACAGCATTGTCATTCGGGTTTTGAGTCAGATTGCGTTAGAATCTCTTCCCATCTGTTTCGAACAAACGGTTCTGCACACGGAAATCTATTCTACGTTTGTAACGTCTAATTCGTTAAGCCCGTGCTTGAATTTTCTCTTGTATCTTCTCAATTACCACTTGCCTGCTTGTGTCATTTTGAATCTGGTATTTGTGTTCAACATTGAATATCTTTTGTTGAACTTTAGTGGTGTGCGTTGATTTAGAAGATGCCTCAGCTAAGAGTGATATTTCACGCCGTGTGTCGGCTATCTGTTTCATAATTCTCTTCGTCCATGGGGGTACAGGGCTGTTTACTCTGTTTTGCTGTCGGCCGTCGGTGTTCTTGGCTGGCCCCAAAATTATCTGAGATACCAGATATCTAGTTCCATACACGATGTGATTGATTTCAGTAATATCTAGATCTCTACCTGGGGTCTGTGCCACCTCATTTAAGACAGAATTCACTGTCTCTATCACTCTCTTAGCTTTGGCATTTTCGTATATTCTCCTCAACGATGCACGAGATTCAAATGGGAGTTGACGAACTCTTTCTATCTCGCGTCGAAGAAGATTTCGCATCATGTCCTTTTCGTGTAATTCATTGCCAGATGAACTTTCACCACTGACATGTGTTTCATTGGAAAGCAATGAACCTTCAATAGGACCATCGTTTTCAAGTTCTTTATGTTCGTCATGTGGGTAATTCGATCGAAGAACATACTCCGCATTTCTCTGAATGTCAACAAGATGTTCTGCTGTGAATTTTCCACTGCTGAGCATGAATCGTCGTTGACTGGCTGCTCATAGAGTCTAAGGTAGGTTTCATATCTGGGTTCCACTCTCTCCATACCTTGAAAACTTCTATTTCTGAGCCCCCTTTTTTTCGCTTTCGCATAGTAAAAACACCACATCACCTCCTTCAGTTCATTCCGCCTCCATCTCTGACGATGGTTTCCTGGGACTAATATGCCTGGGATGCCCAGACGTCGACAAGGCTACATTAGCTAGGTTTCTGAACACGTATAGGACATTGGTAGAAGAAGACACGTTACGATTCATTACATTTCTTGTTCTATCCATTTTGGTCATTGGTTTTAAGTGAAGATTCGGAGGACGCAAGTTCGAGTTCACAGATCACACTTAACTCTTGGGTTGTTTGCTCCCATCCGTTACCGGGGAGTGGCCTCGGGCATCCCACCGCAGGGCCCAACAAGGGGGCCCTCTGATCGCCAGTCGGCATTACTCAACCCTACGGGATTTTCACTGACTGCTGAAGGTAGCCTCCTAGGCTAATCTAAGGTTCGGGCCTCCACACTAATCAGTGGCCTTGTATGCCAACCAAGTTTCTCTCCTGTAGCCTCCATTGGCTGATAACAGAAAGTCCAAAGGTTTGTGACCCTTCCTTCTCTACTTACTTCCCACTCTCCTCAAAATGGAGTACTTCTTCGTCTGACCCCTCACCTTCAACCTATTTAGCAATGGAGGCCCTACCGGTAACTAGGCTACCGCTCTCAGGCTCGTGGGGGTACTCAAGCTCCACCACCAACTGCAAGGTAGTGTACTCCGTAGGTGGAGTTGTTATTATTATTATTATTATTATTATTATTATTATTATTATTATTATTATTGGTTTCGCGAATCTGCCATTATGGGGTCACGCGATACGTGCATCCACCGGGGTTCAGACTTGATTATCGGGCTAGTGTAGCGTCCGCTACTGAAACTCAGTAGCAGCGCGGTGCACAGGGGGCATTGTGGACACTTGCAGGGTGAACACGTGTGGAATGCACGATAACCAGGAGTTGCATGTGTGTGTGTGTATATATATATATTATTAATATATATTATATATATATATATTATTGGGGTATGTTTTTTCTCCCGTTGGGTGTTTAAATTGACGTTTTCAATGAGAAAACATTTTTTTGTGAAACAACGATTTTTATCATAATTCTAGAGGGCGCAACGATCGCTCAAACAAGCATTTTTGGTACTTTTTTGTATGTATGAATTTTCATGAAGAATGAGCGATTAAAACAATGTATAGGTCAGAAAATCACAAAAATTGGGAAAAATGGTACTTCTTCGCCATTTTCACCAATACTTAGGTCATCCCAAAAATTATATATTTGTACTGGGGTTGTACGGTATCAATGTGGAAAAAAATAGTTCAGACATTTCCGATGCATCTATTGCGTTCGACAAGACCAAATGTCATAAAAGTACCAAAAATGCCATGTTTGAGCGATCGGTGCACCCTATAGAATCGCCCTATATATATATATATATATATATATATATATATATATATATATATATATCGTGTCAGTTGCCAGAACGTATTGGCCTACTATCACTGTTAACTGAACTTTTAAACGCGAGTTTGACCTCAGTGAGTATTAAAAACATTAGTATTTAATCTATTTTTATTTATAATGACATGAAGAAGCCAAAAATGACCATGAGTAATTTTGGTCATCTTCAGAATATAAGTGAAAATTTGGTGAAATTTTAAAATGTCGTAACTCTGTTAGTGTTTGCTTGAGGTAAATAATTTATCAAACAAATTTGTAGAGAATTTTATGATCTTTAAAATCGTGCATAACTTTTTTGCACCAAGATCAACCATTAAAATGTATTATGCAAAAATCGAAAAAATTCCCGAGTTTTTTTTTTTTTTGGCTTTTGGCTACCAAACCTTTCCCGAAGTATTTCGAGGTGGAAAACTTACGGTTTTCTTGCTAACAAAAACATTAATAAAATAAAAAAATAAAATCTTGTACCTCACCTTTTGCAAAGTGAACCCTCTTCTGGGTTACCAACGACTGCAGTGCAACTTACGCAGTGCATAAGAACATAATGCTGGGCGATTTTATGCCCAGAGGTAGATAATAATTTAATGATTTGTACTGCTTAACGTCATTTCCATATTTTATTTGTTCTATTATTCATATAGTATACGTCGTGAAACCTCGTTAGAAATCATTATTGATCAAAAAATCGGGGATCGTTTAATCAAAAACAGATCTATGTTTCATGGAAAGAGGTTTACTATTGATGAAATTTTCTCTTCCTTAGAAGATTAAGTCAGTAAAAATGAATATTTCGAGGAAAATAATTTTAGCATGTTCATTATTTTTTCTGATCGTGATCAACTGACTGATGAAGATACTTCAAATATTATTTCCAAAACAGATAAATACATGACATAAGAGGACATATGAACTGAAAATAAATATTGATAAAAAAGAGCGTCCTACAGAAAAACCAGCATCTACTTTTAGGTCAAAATCAAATTGTCCAACCCCCTCATGGATGCAACAACATCCAACGTACACTGAAACAAAAACTCCATTTTGCAGTGTCGATTTCATTGTTGAAAAAGTAAAATCAAATCTTTTTTATATGTGTAGAGATCAATTTTAAATGAAACATCTTTATTGTATTTCTTTTTATAAATAAAAATCTTTTCAAAATATGTAAAGATGTATTAATTACATTTCCAAAAGCGTAGACACTGCCGTCCCAGTAAATAGGACTTTGCATGGGCCAGCCTCCCAAAAATGGGACGCACTTTTTATCAAAAACTTTAGACGATATTGAATCAAAAACTTGGGGATACATTTAAAATGTCCATTTTAAAGCATAAACTGTACGATAGTTTACTTTCATCTACTCAGAGAGTTGCGTCCCTTAATGGATTACAAACTGTTATGAAGAAAACGTATTTTTAAACTCCGAATAATTTTAATTTTTTCTTCTTTTCATTAAATCTTGAACAAAGTCGTGGAAAAATTTAGACCGGAAATCCAATTTCTTTGTTTAGAAGAGATATTGACAATTTCGAGATGGGAGAAGTTGATTTTTTTTATATTTTTGGGTTAGAATCATTGTTCAAATTGTTTTACTTCATTTCGCTTTGAGGCAATTTTTACAATCTTACTCTGATAGCTGAGATAGTAGATAGCATTAAGGCTGAGGAATCAGGGGAAACTTCAGGGAAAACAATTTCAGGCAGCCGAGGACACCCTGACTCCACACCACCACCACTACTGCCAATATTTTCAATTACATACATTTGATTTATTTAAACTTATTTTTTTACCATTAACATAAACAGCATTTTAACTAGAATAAATCTACCCATCAGTGGGCTTCAGAATGAGCGATTGGTGGTGCTGCTGACACCAATGGAGTCTTAGCGTCTTTCGGAGATCGAATTCGTACTAAAGAAACAGTATGACGCAGAAATGAATAAACGTTTTCATGTGCCACGTATCAAGATTTGCTGTACCTTCTCAAACTAGGCGAGTAAACGGAGAGTTATTTCAGTCGGAGATCACCGCTGGATAATCTATGGTAAGTAAGCAGAGAGTTATTTCATTCACTGATTATCGCAGAACAATCTGTGTTCCAGTCAGCATTATCAAAATTGATATAATGTAATATGGGTTAAAATAATTCAGGATTGTCTATGTCGATGTAAATGTCCCAGTTTTATATTGATGTTTGTTGTCAGGGTACCTTATTGAATTCGTGAATAGTTGGGACTTCACCCTTTTTCTCTACAGTGTGCACTTTGTAAACAAAAAATGTAAATAAAAATGATGACTAAACCAAAATTAGGAGATCCTAAAATTTAAAACACTTCTTTTGATGTTCCGGCCCCAACTTGCCAGATTCGCCGAAGGTGACTGTACGAAATATTAAATACCTACATATTTAAAGTATATTTTTGGTGCATAACCTTACAATTGTGAAAGCAACGTTAAAATATAGTTATTTTCACTTTCTGGTATACATACGTATACACAGAGTAATATATGTAGTAAAGAGAAAGATAATGCTGCGGAATATCGAATTCGAGATTTCAACAGAAATACACGTATTGGGGTTACCTGATACCGAAAAAGCGTTTTTTTGGTTTTTCTTTCAAAACGTCCATCCCTGTGTCCGTCCGTTCGTCTGTCCGTCTGGTGTATGTGAACAAAACTAGCGTCTAAGCTATACGTATCATTTTTTTCCAAACTTAATAAACCCCGTCGTTCTGGCCTGAGTCGAAGCTCTCCAGTTTTGAAAAACATTCATTAGTTTACATCATGAAGCCCTTGGGACATTTTCAAACTTTTGTCAAAAATGGTTCCAATTTTTTTCTTTTCTCTACAAAACGACAAAGGCGACATTGCTCTATCCTTTTGTATTTTCAATAATTACAAAAATGTAATTTGTTGACTTGTCTCTCATGTCGTTAATATATACATTAGTGCGATTTGTTAACATTATTGTATTTATGAGTTCATGTGGTTTAAATAATGCCCTACAAAGCTTGTCGAAAAACTCAACAGTTTTTCTGTGAAAATGAGCTCAAAATCCCAATTTTCAGAAACGCTTAAACCACATTTTCACAAAAATGGTTCCACATTTTTTCTTCAAACTTTTCCAACAATTAATACTAATTATACTGTTTAAAATGACAAAAGTTCATTTTGGGGTATTTTTTGGTATTTCCAAAATTACCCAAATGGATTTTCATATCTCTCATTTAATGTGGCAAATTTCCAGCGATTTGTAAAAACTGTTGCATTTGTGAGTGGGGATGCTTAAAATGATTTCCAGTAAAGTTTTTTTCGGAAACTCAAAATGTTCTGTGAAAAGGAGCTTCAAATTTCCCAATTACAATAATGCTTAAACGCCATTTTCTTAAAAACGGCTCCAAATATTTCTAGGAAATTGCCATTTAGGACGACATTTTACTCTTCTCCAATATTCTTAAAGTAATATTTCGGTTATACTATTAGGAAACAGAAAAGTTGAGAAAGTTTTAAAAAATGTACTTTGGGTGACGATAAATGGCAGCAAGCAAGTCTGAATATCCAGCCCAGACCAAAGAAAATAGAAAATTAATACGAAAAGTCTGTGTCATTCCGTAGCACCACTAGTTCAACTTATTCTGCATAAGCCTGCTAATATTTTAGACACCTTTTGCAAAACTCTTCACCAAACTGCTCCAATGACGTCACTTTAGAGAGGCCCTAAGGCCTGAGCCTCGCCACAAATAAAGACAGTTTATTATTATTACTATTATTATTATTACTATTATTAGTAATATTATTACTGTACGTGCCGTTTTTTCGAACACGTTGTAAGATATACATAGTTAAGAAAACCTATTTTTATTTCTAAATTTATGGACAACAATGTTTCTCCTGAGTCTTCATAGCTGAATTGTGTGCAGCAAATTTGTTGTTATAATAAGGTTCTAATGGCTTTCCATCTTTAAATATTTTAGCTCCTATACTCATAAATAAACATTTTCCTTAAATTCACAAACAATTCACAAAACCTTGAAGAAAATAAAATTGATAGAATAATAAAATGCAGAGAAATTTAGATAGTCTATTAATACAATGATTTCATCGCTCAGCAAAAAAAATAAACAAAAAAACAACAACTTTTTTCACTTGCCCAGGATTTTGCAACGAATTTATAATAAATCGAGTGTGCTGTATTCAAATACGCCATTAGTTTCATTGAATTGCTCTAGTTTTTGTGCTATGAACGTTGTAATGAATGATGCGATCACAAAACTCACAGCATTTAACGCAAGTATCTATCTTTATATAAATACTCTTGCGATACTCAATGTTTTCATTTTAAACATTGAATTATTTTCAGATTAATTTGATTAAGCTTCGTCTTATTAATACATCGTCTCTTGTTACAAAACAATGACTTCTTCAGGAAGACATTGTTTGGACGGTCCCAATGTATTTTACTATATTTGTGGAGAATATACGCAACAAAACATAAGAATTATTACAATCTTACAGAAAAAACATATGACGCATATTTTGGTATAAAACTGGGTGATCAAGATAAATCGTGGACTCCCCATATGGTAGGCAAAATTTATGTGGAGTTTCCGTCAGTGCTAAACTGAAAACTGAAGAGTTTAAAATTTGTTGCACTGACTGTACGGGGAAGCTAAAAAATCATGATGATTGTTAATTTTGTGTTGTAAGCGTCAAAGGGTTCAATCGTTACAAGAAAAAATAACTGGTAGTACCCTGATTTGCAATCAGCAAGGCGACATGTGCCGCATGGGCCTGATGTTCCCATACCAGTGTTCACCACAGTCCCTGGAATTCCTGAGTTCAATAGTGATTGCTTCAAAAGAATAATTCTCCCAAGAAGAACTCAGTTATTTAATATGTGACCGCAGTTTGCCGAAACAAACAGCTGAACTTTTACAATCCAGACTAAAAGAAAATTTACGTTACGAACGATTACGTATTTACGAAAAATTACGTATATACGAAAAATTACGTATTTAAAGTTTTTGATTTTGTATAAATAGGCACATCTAGTTTCATTTAGTTCTAGTTTTATGCAATCTACGAATGGCCTGTACTTAATAAAATAAAATAATATTTTTGAAGCGAATTTCATTATCTCAAAAACTAGAGCCAATTGACGAAAACCAATGCCCCATTTGGAATCTGTGCACCAAACATACCCTAAAATGACTTTAACTTGTTTGGCAAGAAAATGTGTGTTGACCAATGTTTTCGTACTTTCTGTGGCGGTACCATAAATATTTTATACACCGCGTTAAATAAAAAGAATGTGATGTCTTAATATTTAAAATGGTGTAATCGCAATGAAAACATTGGAATATCATTGAGGAGCATAAACATTTTTGACATGATCATTTTCAAGAAATATTAATTGGCGTTGTCTTTGGAAAAAATGAACGTGAGCCTTACTCACTTATTCTACAAATATTTTAAGATTTAGAGTCTTTTTAAAAACATAATTTAATACTGTTGTGTCTACAAATGCATTAAATCACAGAAATTCAACTTCAACCGTACTGCGATGGGAACGAAAAAAATTTTGTCATGTTTGAATATGCAGGAGTTTCAATCAAAATGTCGCTGATGTCTGATTCCGTGTATTGCGCTCCAACCGTCCAAAAAGTTTCAAGAAAACAAATTTTTTTAAAAAACGTTTGTATTGCTCAAAATTATTGAAAAAATTGAAATGATGCTGTATATGATAATGTGATGCTGATAATGTAAAGTGCTGATAATATTGAATAGTAGACATATAAGAATGGGTCATTTCCTTTTGTCATGACATAAAATTAATTTTTATACTAACCAGCATTGTTCCAAAGTGAAAAAGAAAATGACATTTCATTAATATTTGCTTCTTATCCATTAGTATTGTGACTGTTTTTAAACGTTTTACTCATCATTCCCCACGCCAATTTTTATTATTTTCTTGTGAAGAAATACTGTTTGTAATATTTCTGTGGTTGTCTCAAGGACCGATAATGACCGCAAAATCGTCGACACCCAACGATCGAAAATAAGATTTTTACAAACTTGCGAACTATTTTTTCTCACATTATTGAGGTAAACACCGCGCCATGATTTATTTTGTAAGTTTATCATATCGCCTGTTTCATGATAGGGATATGAAGTACGGTAATATTGTTTCACGCTTCTACGATCATGCACTAAATGTAAGTTATATCTAGTTCCATTTCCTGTCAATTTTCATATTTAGAACATTCTAACTAGATAATTACATTATCTATCCATTCAAATATTCATACATAATAAATGCATATCGCATAAATCTTGCTATTGTTGGATTAATTGTTTTTTCCAGTGCCCTGTTTGCAATGAAATATGGATTACTCGGCTCTGAGCAATCAAGTGTTCCTATCACATAATAGCTCCTTGACCCAAGACTTCTGTAGTGCCACGGATTCGGGCAAGTTGGTACCATCAATCTCATTTATGTATCATCTCCAGGAATTCCTAATTAACACAAAAAACCTTGAACACTACTTTCACTGTACAGATAACAGCAACCTACTTTGTCAATGTTCCACTTGATCTTCCTACTTAAATAAAAAGTTTATAAATATATCAGTTTTATTTACTTACGAATATTATGAAATTGAATAGATATGTGTATATATATATATATATATATATATATATATATATATATATATATATATATAAAGTCGGTTAGTTACACCATTTATAACTCAAGAACGGCTGGACCAATTTTAATTATCTGTTTTGTTGGATTCATCTCCGCCCCGAATAACAGAATACTTATTAAAAATATCGAAAAAAATGGCGCTAGATGGCGCTGTAGAACAAAAAACTAAATATTCATGTCAAATGCAACCTGCTACACCCTGTACGATTTTTGAATCTATATCGTTAAATAACTCCTAAACGAAGGGTTCTAGGGCATTAAAAACTAAAATTTTCAGGCCAAAGACCTCCAAGAAACGTTTCTCAAACCGTATTCTACAGGATGAGATCTTTTTAAATCTCTTACATTTTTGCTGATCCGGCCTTTCTCAATATTACTCCACCTGTTCAAAGACGTGCAGAATCCGGCCTTCGGCCTCAACATTTTAGTTTTTAACGCCAAAACGCATTGTTTAGGAATTATTTAACGATATAGATTCAACATCCTGCCAATTGTGTTGCGGGTTGCATTTGACGTAAATATTTACGTTGTATTCTACAGCTCCATGTAGTGGAGTTACAACAGAATTAACAGCATATAAACCTTCTGGGTGAAAAAAACACGTAGGAGTGCCAGCTTTCATGAAGATCTGTCGCACGGTATCGGAGTTTACCTCATATATATATATATATATATATATATATATATATATATAAATCGCTCATATATAATTTATGTCATTTATATAATTTGTGCTAAATTTACTTAAAAGAAATGAGCATCAGAAAAATGTCAATGAAATAAAGGAGAAACAGAACTCCCTTACGAAACAGGATTGAACAGCAGCATAAAATACATTTCGATAAAAAAAACTCAAACTTTACCTCATATTAAAAAACGCAATTAGCACTATCCGTTACAAAAGTTTCAAGAAAAAATTTGCAGCCATATATGAGAAAATGGCGTTTGAGCATTTCTGAAAATGAGGAATTTTGATCTACTTTTTACGGAAAACGGTTGTGTTTTCGAGAAACTTTACTTGACATTATTTAAAGCACATGTACTCGTAAATATAATAATGTGAAAAAAATCGCCGCTAATGTAAATATTAACGACGTGAGAGACAAGTCAAAAAAATACATTTTTCCAATTTTTGAAAAAACAAAAGAATAGAGCAATATGGCGCTTTTGTCATTTCATAAAATACATTAGGCACTATACCTACCAAAAGTTTAAAGAAAAAATTTGGAGCCGTTTTTGAGAAAATCTTATTTTTGTATTTTTTTAAAATTGCACATACTGCACGTAATATTGCGCGAAAACTACTAAAATTTTAAAAAAAATGTTCATGACCTTAAACAAAGAACTCACTTTGGACAACAAATTTTATTGAAAAGAAAACTCTCTACCTGCAATTTTGTAGTTGCAGAACAACACCGAATAAAATTAAAACTTTTGCAATTTTCGAAAATTCAGAATTATCCGTGAAAATCGGACCTATGCCACCTTAATAAATGTATTTTATTCTATTCTTACAAGAAATTTAAAGAAAAAATTTGGAGCAGTTTTTGAGAAAATGTTAAAAATGTCGGCGGGGGGCTTCATGTAAAGTACCCCCAAATTTTATAGAATCTTTTTCAAAATCCCAAAGCTTTGACTAGAACCAGATCGACCGGGGAATATTCATTTTGGAAGAAATCGTACGTATGGTTTAGGCGCTAGCAGTTCACAGACGGACGGACGGACGGATGTACAGACAGACGGACCTTTCAATTGGTTTTTTCGGTATCAAGGACCCACAAAACAGGGTTTCTGGCTACACCACGTGTTGGGGGATTTTTTTCTTAATTTAGCAACTGGTTTTGTCCACTTTTTCGTTATCAGGGCCCGGCAATGAATTTTTTTCCGCCGAAAATTCACCATTTAGATACATTACATAACTTTCCCTATAATACGTATATCACTCCGTGTGTACGTACGTATACGGGAAAGTAAAAATTATACAAACCCAATTGTTTTAAAATACTCTCCGGCTGTTTAGACACACCTTTCCAGGGATTTGTAAACAGTATTGCATTTGTGAGTGAACGTGCTTTAAAGTACTTCGAATTAAATTTTTAGAAAACTCAAAAATTTTGTGTGGTAAAGAGCTTCAAATTTCACGTTTACAGTAACGCTTAAACGCCATTTTCCTACAAAAGGCTTCAAATTTGACAATGAAAATTGCCATTTAGGACGCGTTTTTACTCTCCTTTAATATTCTTAGGGCAATATTTTGGTTTTGCTTTTAAGAAATCGAAAAATTGAGAAAATGTCAAACAATTACACTTTGGTGGCGATAGATGGCAGCTGGCAAGAGTATGTGGCAGTCCGAATGGCTAGCCCGGACCAAAGAAAATAGAAAATTAATACAAGAAATTCTGTGCCATTCCGTAGCATCACTTGTTTTCTTTTCATGAATTCCTCAGGAATCATCATTTGTGCGAAACTAGCAAAGAACTCTGAATACATTTTTTAATTGCGAAATTTAGTTAATTTTCTTACATGTGTTTAATATTTCCATATTAGCTTAATGTGGCGTCTCCGACACAAAGTTTTAAAAGTATTTTCATATTTATTTGAAGGACACCTTCAAAATGGATCCTATTCCACCAGCAGACTGAGATGCGTTGAATATCACGTCTCTTGCCCCAAACGGTGGACCGAAAGGGATCTAACCGTGAGTGATTGGCGGACACACACTTATTACCCGATTATTTTTGTTAAAATTTATTTTATCTGATCGACCTTATGGCCTTACAGAAGTGTGAAAAATTTACAATGACGTAACAGAAAACTTCCTAATGTTATTTTGAGTGTTTTTACTCAGAAAGTACTATATTTAGTATTTTAATTGAAGTTGATTGATAACGGTGAATGGTTTAAGCAAGGGGTAAAAAAGATGGATTTTTAAGGGCTTGGAAGCTTTTTGTTGTGTTTTGATTTTAAGGCGGTTTGAAAATGTCTTTAGGGAATCTTGATTTGATACTATTTGGGGTGTTTGCTTGTTGATCTAGTTGAAAGTGGGCAGGATGGTAGCAAAGTGAAAAAATTGAGGATAGGTTGATTAGATGGTCTGTAATTAAAGGTATTTGGAGTTCATAATGCATTTCACTATTGGGTATAAACCATGATGCGTTGATGAGTCTACGGAGAAATTTATTTTGAAAAGTTTGTAGAGAGTTGACTCCGATTACTTCAAGAGAATTATTAGAGGCTCCATAGAGTGGCCATGATTAGTGCCAGACTTAAGTGATTAGATCCGGCCCTGGCCAGACTCAAATCTCGCTCTCGAAGGTGAGGACGTTCCAAATGCGAGTTCAGAGATAATCGTCGATAAGACGCCATGACTGGGTACCCTAAGTAAAAATGCGGAATCGATGTCGATGTTTTCACAACACCGATTTTTCCACAGAACCATTTGTGTTTTAAACATCGATTGATTCAAGCCTGTGTATTTCAAAATATTTCTGATAATAGGGGGACCAGACCACATTAGCATACTCTTGTATAGATTTGATATACGCCGTATAGATAAGTTTTACCGTAGACGGACGCTATGTGGAGAATGTCTTTCTAATCCGGTATACTAGATTATTTGCTTTTTTGGTAACGGCAGACACTTGGTTGTCCCATTTCAAATTTCGAGTGATAAGAACACCGAGATAATTTTGTTCTGTCGTAGAATTAAGGATCCAATGTTCAATGGTGTAATTAAAATTTGAGTCATTTCTTCCTAGATGGAGGACTGTACATTTATCGGGATTTAAAGGCAACAACCAGGATTCCGATCATCTCACTACTTTGTTGAGGTCATTTTGTAAAGACTGATAGTTTTTTAGTGGATTTGAGAAAAGTTTGGTGTCGTCCGCATAGCAATTCCAGCTTGAGGACAGTTCGTTACATAGCTCGCAAGTATACAGGATGAATAGTGTCGGGCCTAGAACTGAACCTTGGGGCACACCACTTGTAACAGCGCGGGTTCTCGACACTGTGTCTCCAATTGCTACCAGGAATAATCCTATCGCTATCTGGCCCTGTCCGAGAAATATTCCTGAATCCACTTCAGTAGTTTGCCTCGTATACCCAAAGATGTTTGTGAATGAGACGTTTATGTGGTGCTTTATCGAAAGCCTTAGTATAATCCAGATAAATGACGACAACTAGTTGTTTCTGATCCAATTCTTTGGTCCATGTATCTAGCGACTGGAGTAAATTTGTGGATGTGGATCTTCCTGGGATGAAACCGTGTTGTTGTTTAGGGAAAATATCATTTCCAAATGCATGATCTATAAGCCTTCGGACAATCACCCTTTCCATGACTTTGCTTACTGTGCTTGTCAGACTATGTCTTCTTCGTCTTGGTCTTTGTCTCTCTCCTATTTCTTCTCTTTGTCTCTCTTCATCCTTCTCTTCGTCTTTCTCTTCGTCTTCCTCTTTATCATCTTCTTCGTCTACGTCTTCTTCGTTTTGATCTACGTCTCTCTTCTTTTTTCTCTTCGTCTTCCCTTCGTCTTTCTCTTTCATCTTCCTTACTGTGTTCCTCTCCGTCTTCACCTATGTTTTCCTCTTTGCCTTTCTCTTCGTCTTCATCTACGTCGGTACTGGTACAGGAGTTTAATCAACGCCACCGACATAGATCTATTTTGGTGGCGTTGATTTAGTTCCCGGCATACTCACCAAGATCGCAGCGCCGAAACACGAAAAAACACGTTTATGGAAATTTCTTAGAATTTAATGGCCGAATCTGAAAACAAATTAGTTCCCTAGGAGACCGAAACGCGTTGAATGACATTTCGTATGTCTCGATTGGTGCACGGGAAGTGGTCTAACCGTGAGAGAGGGAACAGCAAATCCACACACACGCACAGGAGGAGTTTACTCAAATACCATACAGGGATTTGGTAATATTTGTTTTCAAAATTTCTGAAAAATACTTTATTTTACGGTTGGTAAAATGTTTAATATTTGTTAGACTTTTTCTCCCTGAAAAGCATGATGGAAAATTAAATGCTCCCTTCCTTATTCACCATTGCGTACCCATTCAACACTCGCACGCCTTCATCAGGATGCCCTACGACGTCTATTGCTCAAGTGTATGCTGTGATCTAAAAAATGAGATGCTGCAGTACGTGCGGTATCTACTTTTTATCCATCACATGAGCTTTAGAGCACCAGCACCAGCTGCACCAGCTACACCAGCGTGCAAAGTGCGACCCTCACAGGTCGCATGTCGGGCTACTGAGCTTCTGTGTCCAAGTGACAACTATTTAGACTGGTTGAATCACAGCTAAATTGAAGGAGCAGATGAATTAAAAAACAAATGGACTCACTCTTGAGACCGCACATGAGTCCCCGTGGACTGAATTACATTGAATTATTGCACTGTTTAGAAGTGCAATAATAATCATTGTAATTCAGTCACTCCATTTTCTAAATACTACTCATATCTAGTCTTCAATATAATTAAGCAAATTATGTTTTTTAATAAATCTCAATGCAATCCACAAATTAAAGTATTTACATGAAAATACGCATTTTGAAAAATCTCACGCGAGATTAGAAGGGGGAGGGAGTCGAGCCAAATCTCACATCTCACCAAGGGGGGCGGGGAAGTCGAAAAATCGCCAAAATCGTCTCAGGTAATTTATTGACGATCCCTTAACCCTAAAACGCCTTCACAACCAAGTCTTTTCAAGGCCTACTTCCCTTTCCTCCTCAGCTCCCAACAACTGATCCTTTCCCCGAAACGCTTCTTATTCACTGTCACAATATGCTCCTTCTAGATCAGACCTGCACAACGCCTGCTCCCGCGGGCATTCTGCACTTGCGAGCCGATCATCTGCCCCCGAAAGTGCGGAAAGTGCAAGTAGTGGGGAGTAGGAAGCTTTGCGGGGAGGGGAGAAGTCTGACGTAGCACGACGCGGCGCGTAGATTGAATGCCTGGGCGTCTAATGATCCATGCTTCAAAATTAAATGCCCATTTGTTTAAATGGATTATGTCTAGTATTTCAAGTTACCAGGGTCATAATTCACTGTTTCCGTTGTATCCACCACTGTATGTATTTTCATTTTCTATTTTTTTTAAGAAAATAACATGCTCGTTGTGACTCTTAAGCATTCTTTTAAAGCAATAGCTTCAAAATATATGTTTATAAATAAGAAAAAATATTATTTAATTCTAACAAAAATTGCAATTTAATAATTGATCGCTCACCAGGAATGTTATAATCTCCAAATCATAGAATAATGAACAAAATCATGAGAGCAATCTCTCACATCAAGCTTGACATAAAAATAGAATATGTGGTAATTCCAAGAAGGGTAAGGTTTAATAGCACATTTGTGACCATTTTTCCCCATTATGAAACTGAATAAAAGAGATCAAAGAGCAAACATCGGTGACGAAATGTTACGGACAATCATAAGATAATCATGGGTATTGGTTAAATATAATGCAAAGGGCTTTATATTTTTATACGATGTCGTAAACGACTCAACGCTCTTGTCAAAAATTAGAACAGAAAATAATCATGATTTTTTAAGAACAATATGTTTTTGCTTTGAGAGAATTGTCTTATTCAATTAAACATAGTTAATAAAAATAGTTTATTGCTGTCATCATCAAACAAAAACAATTCAGTATCAAAATTTGTGTTTAGCACAACACTAAATTTGTGATTACATCGTAGCAAAGCGAATTACATTATAAGCTCTGCAAACAATTATAATACTTGGTGTCGAAATCCAATATGTATAATTAGTTGTAGTTTCATATTTCGCCCTGTCATATACCGAGAACAAACATTTGCAATATAATACAAAAGAATTACTTGAACTGTATATGACCGTCATGTTCCTTCAGATTGCTCTTTAAATTTACGCGCTATCTTTCGAATTGCGCATTCTGATTGGTGGTTCCCCACTCCTAGATTGGGTTTCATCCCCACCCTTCATCGATTTTCTCATTTGCACTCGAGTTGCCCGCACGCAGCTCCTGACGTCAGTGAAAGTGCAAAATGCTGTGCAGGTCTGTTCTAGATGCACGCAGGGTCGGGATTAATATCTCTATGCGTGACTAAGCTTTGGGTCTTATTAATAATATTGATCAAGTATTCAAAAGAGAATATAAATATACTGCAGATTGGAATCTTTGCAGATAAAAATAAAACTTAAGTAATTTATGAACGAATATAAAATGTTCTTACAAAACCATGGCGGGACCCCTGACCAGCGGAAGCCCTAAGCTTGTATGTGTATTAATTCATCCCTGGTTACACTGATTGATCACTAATCTCTATATTATTAATGAATACTATATATATATATATATATATATATATATATATATAAATGAATAATTATAGAGCGCTCAAACGTGTCCTTTCTGTGTAAGTCGCCAGAGCGCAGATTTTGGGGCAAGACCACTGTCACCTCTATGAAACTTCTATTTATACCGGGTGTCTCACCGATTGTTCGTAATATTTTGTTTTCGAATTGTTGTGGTAATCGACTTTTCAGAGAACTATGCATTCACAATTCAAGGCAGTGTACAAGAAGTACATTGGAACAATGCCTAAGCTATACATGCTCTTTTCAGCCAAGCGAAGAAGCCATTGTTCCAATCAATTTTGTTATAATATCAGACGATTTAAATCATAACACGGCAGCTGTGTATTATTTCCAAATACAGCTAGTTATTTTTGAAAACTAAAATGTCAAATCTCAGAAAAATCTTATACTTTACAGGTCGAGCAGGACCTCCATATAAAAATAAGTATAATATTCTTAAACTATGTCTTCACGAAAAATATTTTACAGTAACAGCTGAGTGGCATTTCGAGCTAGTTTACAAATGGATTCTGATTGGTTAATTGATTGATTGTTAGTGATTCCGGCCGCTTCAACTACTAAGGTCATTAATCCCACAAATGTAGTGCATATTTTTCATCGGGAATTGTCGGTGATCTTCCCCCGCTGGATCGGGAGATCCTAGCCGACTTGCCTGTCGACTAGCGGGGTTTTCCTCAACCAGGTATCTCCCACCAGTGAGACACTGCCCCAGCAGGGACAAGCTCTAAGCCCCCGACCGGTCTCCCGGCATGTGTGGTACTCGTAGCGTAGTGCATGTTAGTGTAAGTATGTGAGGAGAGGATAGGACAAGGAAGAGGAAGGAAAGATCGCGCGGGGTCCATGGTTCGATTGTTTAGGGTACTGCTCCGGCATTCTCCTGGTGTTGATCGGAGAAACTACGGAAAACTAACGATCAGTGCAACCAACCGCTGGCATTCTCCACCAGACAGCGACTGAATTCGACCTAGCTGTCAAGCTAATGTCCAAAATCCTGCCGTCGTCGGAACTCGAAACTAGGACCTCCAGGTCAGAGGCACTGCACTGAGCCACCTCTCCCGGTCAAAGGTCTTCTGATAGACAAACATCAATGCTAATACTGACTTTGATAAATTCTGATGGACAACAAAACAATTACACGATTGGGCGTCAGAAAATGTAACTGATGTTACATTTAACTTTGCTGAAAAAGAAGTAATGAGAGTAATCGCAAATGAATTAAGCAAAAGGTTTCTCTACGCTGTGCCTCTAAGAGGAATAAGAAATATCCATACTTGCCAAAAATAGACGGTAGGGCTAATTTTAAATTTCATTCTTTGGATGAAATCGGAACAACTAATAAATATATCAGAAGATTTTAACCGAAACGTTTGTCCTGCTCTAATAGAAAGTCTCAAAACGAAGTATGACTATAATTTAATAATAGTTTTTTGATTAACATTAATGAGAAGAGAGATTGAAAACTTGTTTAAACAACTGTTACAGATAAAAAAGAAAGAAAATGGACATTATAAAGCAATCCAATATCAGACTTGTTAACATAGAGATTATTACGTATAAATGTGTTTTTAATTTCGAGTTGATATAATTAATATCGATATATACAAATAGAAATTTCTGCCTTCGAAAATATGCTTCAGATACATTTAAAATGTATGAAAATCAATCACTAAATAATTAAAGCAAGATTTACAAATGATGAGCGTTTATAAGTACAGTTCTCTAAGCCAATAAAAAGCAAAAATGAAAATGTAACTTTAACTGGTAATAACTTTGGTAAATTCCCATTTACCATCGAGATTCTTAAACTAATACAAACGTCAACGTCTCTGCTTCAATTTGACGACAAAAAGTCCGAAGTAGAGTATTTGAGAAAATGAACTTTGAAAAAAATCGCAATTATTTACTTTGGCTTTAATATAGCCTTGTTAATGCCCTTATAATTAGGTTTATCATATCAAACCCTTAGAGTGGGATGTACCAACATCCCCTGGATATAGAAAGCCTCCACACTGATTAGTGACGTCATCAAAGGGAGTCCGACCGGACAGCTGCGCAAATCGCAGTTATACTAGAAACCCTTACTTAGTTTGCAATTACTATTCTGGAAATGTATTACAAAAGATATGTTCATATTTAATGTTCACATCGGTGAAATTTTATACTATATTGTTTCAAGAATCCATAACAAATTCGTTCTCAAGAACATATTTTTGCAGATACTTTACACCCCCAAGCATTTAACATTATTACAAGGAATGTAGTGAAAACATAACAAAGGAAGTAAGTTATATACAAATCATAATGTATGTTCAAAACGTCCAATCACATTTATTAATATTAAAAGTCCAGTCACATATACAATATTATCAAATTATAAATTATCCAGTCAGATTTTTCAACTTTCTTTCAGCAGTTTTACAAAATATATGGTCTTTGATCTTCTTGCAATATTGAAAAACTGTATTCATTGTTGATATCTTAATTATGTGTTCTAAATAATGTTCTCTAGGACAAATACCATCAAAAAGCACGCATTCATTTGCAAGCTCCGACATTTCAACCTCCGATAATCTAATTTCTCAATGAAAATAAAATTTTGGAATGTGATGAAATTGAAAATAAAAGGCAGCAACGTACTGATGGAGCTAAAATTGTTGTTTTTATGAACAAGAATTAGTTATATTTTCCCAACAAAAATCTTGAAATAACTTTTATTTTCAGTTATCTGCTTTACTACATGGAGAGTATTAAATTCCTGATAAATTTGCAGACAAAGTCATCTTCAGTAAAACATTTTTCTAATCAAAAACATATCCAACATATCATAAATTACATTAATATTGTTAATGTTTCTTGGAAAATCTTGATTTCTTAATTTCGTCACAGGAGCATTTTTCTGTATGAACTAAAATTCAAAGTACTATCTACAACTTCCGAAAGAGAAATCACTGGATGAGGATTTCACAATAGTTTTAAAAAGGAATCACGATGATCACTTTGTTTAACGATTGTCCAAACTGGAAACACTGTAACTTTCCTCAAACTTTCCAACGTTGTACAAAGAAACTGTTAATTATAAACTTGCTGCAAAACCACACTAGCAGCTTCGACAGCTACCGGTTGGAAGTTCAGCCTTCTTTTCTTTTCTGCTGGAGTTTCTCACCTTGTTTGCTCGAAAAGGAGGTAGGGCAGTCAAGAAATCATCCACAATTTTTTTTAATTGAGAGACACTCAATTTAGAAAATGATATTTCGCTCGTCGTATCGCCTATACTGTTTCTCACAGTATATCATTCTCAAGAAAGTGGCGATGGCAAACCTGTAAAATATTGCAAAAAAATTAAAATCTGTTTAACCTAATTAACAAAGTACAATAATAGACGACCATCGGATCGACCATCGCAAGAACGGATTAAAAATTAATTTGAAACAGATTTAGTATCTTAATTAAGTTCTGCTATAATGTATAACCTAAAAATATTTGAAATTATTTAAATGTTCGTTTCTGTAAGCCTTATTATTTGAACTGTGTAATGTTTTAAGCGTAAAACTCACTGTAATAAGTTGAGTTCAAATTTGGGCTAATAGAAAATAAGTTTTACTCGTTTTTGGAACATCTTTTATAATTTCTTTATTTTAGTCGCATCAACAGCTAAGGTTATTAGCGACTACAATTATACAATTATAATTTTATCCATAATTACATTAACAAAAATGTCATAACTTATATATAATTAACATTGTATAGCTGCATATATTTTATGTAATACATAACTTAATTGTACAATATCATATGTCATTAAAGATGTTACAAATTTCACAAAACTTGATCAGTTGGTTCTGATATTTGGTCGAATACAATAAGGTATTTAAAGGTTTATTTAGATTAGTAAATTTTCTTTCATTATTGAATTTAGAGCAGTTTTCTATTATGTGGTAAATTGTTAGAGTAGTGTTACAAGTATCACAAAGTGGAGGGGGTGTTTTGGAAATTAAGTGAGTTTGGAACATCTTGTAGAACATTCCAAAAGGTTTTCCGCAAGGAAATGACTACGAATAAAATTAATACTTACAATGGATGTTCTTGAAGAGTTGTAATTCCGTCGATGTTCCGCAGGTCATTTTCTTCGCATTTCATAGACAGCAGGTCATTTTCGTCGCATTTCAGTAACTTTTGAGAAACCAAAATAGGCCCTACACGGATTTTAAATCCTTATAAGCGCAACCCACGGCAGTTAAGTACAGCGCTTTTATATCGCTTTTCGGAAGAAACATCACTGATATGCTACCACCAATACTTAAAACGAGTACTGAATATCTTCACCGAATATGCTACCACCAATACTTAAAAACGAGTACTGAATATCTTCACCGATTGGGAACATTTTCACAGCTTTAAAATTACAACACACTGTTGCTACCAAACAAATGACCATGTGGAAATCACGTTGTTGACCAGGACTACCCTGGGCGCCATGGCACTATGCCACAAGCTCAGTGTGGAGGCTTTCTTTATTCAGGGGGTGTTGGATGTACTCATTAGAAATATAAAGCAAGTTGCAAAGTAAAATCAAATTTGAAGATGTTTTACTAGTTTTTTAGATAATACCTTCTGAACTCATGCGGAACATCACATTTCAAAATGTTCAAAAAGAATAAAATTTAATGCCAAAAAGACATTATTCAGTATTGTCTCGTCATTCTAAATCGATTTACAAAGTTTCAGTCCAATTGGAAGATGGTCGGGAAATTTTGGCTGATTTGACATGGAATTACCATAAATATTTATTCAGTATCATGGAGACTTTTCTAGGAACAATTCACAACACTACCTTAAAGATAACGTTTGAAGTAATCACTTTGACATAGCTTTTAGCTTTTCGTGATAGTCACAAAAATATTATCTTTTTACTTCTGAGACAGCGTGTTTGAACACGCTGACTTGAAAATTTTATCGAATGATAACGAAAATACTGGTACAGGTTAAAAAAAGCACAGTCTTCATTCTTCACGTACACCCACATCCCTCCACAATTATGTATACAGCACTACACGCGTAAGAAGCCCTCTTCATAGGCATCGAGCAACAATAATAGTACTTCTAGTTTTTGCTGGAGAGCAAATATTGAATAAACGATTATGCAAATAAACCTCGTCAGAGTGCACAAACTACGCTGTATACAGAAAACGTAAATACAAGATTGAGGAATCTAAGCCTTCTAAGCCTGTCGTCACGAGAATGGCTACCAGCAGCAAGAGCTGAAATATTTAGGTGGCATTGGTAGTACCAAAGCGCCGAACTGAAAATTTAATTGAATGTCCAAGAATGCCTTATCTTGCAGATTATGGTGTAAAACACATTTCTTTGAGGCTTTTAGCCTCAAAATTTTAGTTTTTAAGGCCCTAGAACGCTTTGTTAGGAGTTATTTGACGATATAGATTCGAAAACATTGGCAAGAGTTGCAAGTTCGAAGTTCGCAAAATATAGATTGGAAAACATTAAGTTGGCAAGAGCCGCAAAGGAAAGCTATGCTACTGAAATAATAAAGGAGACGATCTAATCTAATTCTTGTATATTCGTACGTTTACGATAAAGTAATTAATGGTGCGATAGAATGGCACAGACGTTCTCGTAGAAACGTTTTCTAATTTCCTTGATGTGGGGTAATATTACGGTCTTGCCGCCATCGTCGCGGTGCTATCTACCACCTCTCTAAATACATTTGTTTTGAAATTTTCTCAATTTTTCGTTTTTCTAATGGTAGATTCTAAATATTGCTTTTAAAATATTAAAGATGAGTAAACTCTCGTCCTACATGAACATTTTCGTTGAAAAATTTGGAGCCGTTTATAAGAAAAAATTATATTTAGTCGTCGTGTAAATGCGAAATTTGAAGCTCTTTTTCACAGGAATCTTTTGTGTTTTCGAAAAACTTCATCTGAAGTCATTCGAAATATTTTCACACACAAATGCAATAAAATAGACAAATCGCTGGAAATGTCAATATTTATTTAAAAAACAAAAATACAGAAAAATTAATTCAACGTCATCTTAAACAGTGCAATAAGCACCATCCGTACGAAAAGTTTGAAGAAATAAATTGAAGCCGTTTTTGAGAAAATAGCGTTTGAGCATTTCTGAAAATGCGAAATTTTGAGCTCGTTTTCACATAAAACTATTGAGTTTTCAAGAAACTTTATTAAACATGATTTAAAGCACATGTGCTCATAAATGTAGTAATGTAAACAAATTACTGCTAATCTAAATATTAATGACATTAGAGGCCTCGCAAAAAATTACATTTTTGTAAATTTTGAAAAAAACAAAATAGAGCAATCTAACAGAGTTCGTTTAGTACTATCCCTACCAAAAGTTTAAAGAAAAAAATTGGAGCCGTTATCAAGAAAACCTTGTTCTTGTCAACTCGTTGTTTGTAACTTGATGTCAAGTTAGCCGAATGTTTAATAACAGGGTTAAATGAAGAGCGACAAATTTTATTTTTGCGCAACAAATTAGCAACAAAAAAATAGAACCTGTTTTGAGTGTAATTCCAATATTTTTGGAAAACTTTGCTATGCAAACTTTACGGACCTGTTGGCCAGCACTGGGCCGCTGCCCCCTTCCAGGGCAATTGTGCCCGCCTCCGCCCTCCCCTCGCCACCAACGTGCGAAGAGCGTGAGACCCGCGTGCCGCAGCGGGCACCTGCGGCGCCGCCATTGCGTAAATTTAGCGTCGCAAAGTTTTCGAAAATGCTAGAAATTAATTTAAAAGATAGTTGTTTATTTATTAGTAATTTGTTGCGGGGGGAAATGTTATTGAAAATTATGCAATTACAATAAATAAGTCTAACAATTACAAGAAAACAAAAATATTGCAGAGACTATTTCACTCATGTCTGTCCGCGTCGTAAGTAGCCAATGGTAAGCCTGGATATATTCAAATTAAACCAATCCCAGATGTTTATCGCTATCAGTTTGTTTACCTTTTTTATCGCTGTAAAACCTTTGTTTACCTTTTTAAGATAACGATAGCAATTGTTTCACCTCCAAAATAGCTCTTGTGCATCAATATAATATTAAAATGTGTGGTTTTGGTAATGTTTAAAACTCTGAAATAAAATTTATTATTAAAGATTCAGTGTCGAAAAACAGCAAAAGGAACAGAAAAAGTGTGTAAAAGAAATTTCAAGAATTTTGTCAAGACAGAAAATACAAATGGACAGCACAAACTACAAATGAAGAAATTACACATGTTTTAGGCAATTAATATACGATATATAAAAAGATTAGATTGTGAAGAGTACAAAGAATATGCCATCAAAACTATGTGGAACGTTACAACCAAAATTATTCAGGAAAATATTTTAATGAGTACACACGTGTGTTCAATCCATTCGAAATTGACGAATTCCGCTGCTATTTCATCTTGTACATCTTCCATTTCAAATACTTCTATGGAAGACCAAGACTTGGAAACCAACTTCCTACAACTTTAATGATTGTGCTTTAATAAATTTTCTTGTCAGTAGCCTTGTTATAATTGTTTTCCGAAAGTTTTATTACCATAAAATTGAAACATATTTCAAATCAGTTTCTGCATTAAACTGTTATTCAAATGTTACGTGATTATAAGTTATTCCAGGAGGCAGTGATAAGTCGGAACTGAATGAAAGGTCTTCATTTTTCGGTTGTAATTTTGAGTAATATTTCCTTTTTCGTAATTCCTATGATTTAAATTATCCTTTCAAATCATGTAATGTGTTCATTCATGAAATAGTCACACTAAATATCACTCGAAGTGCTGTGCTAGCCGGTAAATTCACTCCTCGCTACGCGAGTCGTGAATTTACCGGCTAGCACAGCACTTCTCGTGATATTACTTATGATAAAAAATAATTTATTGAGAAATTTTCTCTTTTATCTTGCTATTTAGTTGCCAGAAGGGAATATTTGTCGCTTTAAAATGAGTATGTGAAATGCGATTTTCTGCCACCGTGATATGAAGTTAGCCCGACCAAAAATGTTACTAAAAAAAACAAACAAGATATTACTTATGCGTTTCCCCTGTGGAAGGACGCGCAGCGTGACACCCGAAATATACGAGGTGTGCTTGCCTAGGACGTGACGTCTTCCGGACAGCCAAGTGGATACTGACTCCGGGCGTGGAAGCTTAGATATTCCATTCCAGGTTTTCTTGTGATTGTCGGGTTACCTTGACATCAAGTTAGCAAAAAAAATGCATTTCCGGTATTAGTTAAAGAATAACAAAATTTCTGTTATCGCAACTAATTTGCAATAAAAATGCGACAATTTCTCATGTAGTTATTTTTGTATCTCTGTAACGTATTGGTTTCTTGTATTTGTAGCATCAATGCAATTGAGCTCCTGTTTCAATTTGGCGAGAGGATGCATTTCCAGTAATAGTTTTAGAGCGACGAATTTGCTTTTTGCGCAACTATTTGGAAACAAAAAATAGACAATTTCTCCCGAAAATATTTTTTTATCTTTATAATACCTTTTTCTTTTTTGCAATTGTTGGGTTAACTTGATATAAATTACCTGAGAATCGCATTTCTGCTATTACTTTGAGGCTAATAATTGTTTTGTGTGACAAATTAGCACCAAATAAGCAACATTATTTAAGATTAATTTCTAATATATCAAGAATTTTGCTACGCTAACTTAATGAAGGTTGCGTCACGTCACAGCGCCGACGTTGCGACGTTTTCGAATACACACACACACACACACACAACCACTATACCCCTTACGCTATAGAGAGAGAGAGTTACGTAATGCTGCTCGAAAAACGGCGAATTTTTGGCAGAAAACTCCTTTTACAAGTCCTTGGTAACGAAAAAGTGGATAAATCCAGTTGCTTAATTTAGAAAAAAATCCTGTAACATGTGGTGTAGCCAGAATCCATGTTTCGTGGGCCCTTGATACCGAAAAATCGAATGACGGCGAATTATCTGTCCATCCGGACGCGTGCATCTGTGAACAACGCTAGCGGCTGAACCGTTCAGCAGATATACCCCAAAATTGATATCCCCAATCGATCTGGCTTATGTAGCGACACCTTGAATTTGAAACCGATATTTTTTTAGGGGAGTACTTTACATGTAACCTCTGGAACATTTTCAAAGTTTTAGAAAATGATTCCATAGTTCTTGAATAAATTATGTTGTTGGATAGTGTGAAGGACGTTTAAGAGAATGGTTTAGGCCTCATTTTCGTTGAAAACTCTGATTTTCGAAAATTGCAAAAATTCACATTTTTTTCGGCGTCACAACATGGCTTTCCAACTGGCGGCCCACGGGCTGCATGCGGCCCGCCGGATCTTTATGTGCGGCCCGCGACTGCTTTGAAAAATGTCAACCATATAATTGCACAATTCGCCTTATTTTTATTTAATGTTACATTAATTTTCTCGTTGTATGTATATTAATGATTAAGTATGTTGAATAAAAGTCGTATCTAACTCTTTTCTCTCTCTCTCTCTCTCTCTCTCTCTCTCTTCTTGAACCTTTAACTTTTTGTTATTTTTTTTAATATTTCTCTTTAATTGTTAACTATTGTATTTGAAAAAGTCTGAATAAAAATTTTATATTTGTTTCAGTATAATCTCAGTAGTTAGGGTAAAAACCTTCTTAAATTACAGTGCGGCCCGCGGCCTTAACTTGAATTTGATATGCGACCCATAAGCCCCTCTACGTTGGATAGACCTGTCCTACTAGATAGAGGTTTTTTCTCTGAACGAAATCTGATTCTTAAAGACAGGTTTTGAAATAAGGTCATGTACAATTTTTCTAAAATTTGAGTGCTTTTCTCGTAATTTTACGTGAAAGTACGTACGAGAAAGTGCGTGCTGTTTTAGCACCACTAGTTTATAAGTGCAAGACATCATTTAAAGATCTACAGTTGAAAGAAATTATGCAGAAAACATCCAAGCCACAAGAATCAATATGGTTGAATGAAATTGCTTGGAAAGTGGGGACTTATAAAATTTCGAGCAGCATGGATACACGCTGAAAATTACATGTGCGGAATATCGCTGTAGAAAAGTTCGGAAAAAAAATCTACATATTCATAAGGGAAATAGAAAATCCCGAAAAAGATTCATGTCGTTCATTATTAAGTCTCGAACACTAATGAAATGATGAAGGTTTACACATTCTGGAATACAAGAATTGTTCACTACGAATACGAAGTTGAACACGCTTCTGAAAATGTAATTGAAATGTTTCATATTTACAAAGATATGTACAGTATGTTGTTGGGAAATATAAAAGTAAATCTTGTTCTTCACCTTACCTTAAAAACAGAATGAACCACTGGTAATTATAATCACTGATTTTTTTTGGGTTAAATGAGTCAGACGATTGCTGGGTATTGCGTTGCGGCATCAGTAACATTAGCATTTGAAAATACTCAATCTTCGAAGTTATAATACTCGCCATGTTTGAATCGACAACTCTAACCTCATACACACGCTTGCTCGCGGTAAACAAGGTCTTTTTGAAAAAGTTCTTGACATAATCAAACGATGCTCTGAACAAATGATAAGCGTTCATTATAATAATTACACAATTTTATTATATTTTTTACTAGCGTACCCATATGAGAACTCTCTCATCGCAAACTCCACCCTTTTTCTCTATCTTTCCACTTCCATATTAAGAGGGAAGTTGTTAACGAAACATATTTATTTGTTTACAAAATGTATAAAGTTAACTTCCAATGTACTTACATTTTCTGCGTGCGTTTTCTTGAGGCCTTACTTCGCTAGATGCGATAGAAGTGCGGAGTTTGGTTATTTTGACGAAAGAATTATCACATCAAATATGTAGTTGCTTTCCGATTCAAAATACTAGTTTCTATTACATCGGAGCAAACATTTCAAGGCATTAGATTTTGTCAACAACGCTCGTTACAAATCATTTATTCTGTATTCAACAAATGTTAAAGGAGTGAGGGTAGCAAGTATTCCGAGGTTCAAGAAAACGTGCGCGTATAATAAGACTATCAAATACAATTAACAAACAATAAAATTGATGTTTGAAACAAATTTTGAATAAAGGATTATTCAGTGTTATTGACAGATTTTCTTGGAACAATTCACAGCAATTCCTTAAAAACAATATTTGAATTAATTAGACAACCTTGCTTGACAGGTAGCTATTCGCTTTTCATGATAGTTACAAAAATATTAGAAAAGCCTTTTACTCTTAAGAAAGCTACGTAAAGCGTCAAGCTACGTAACTGTGAAAATACAGCATAGGGCAAGTACAAACCTACTCTTTGGAATATTAACTTTTACCGAACTGAGAGGTAAACTCATGCAATTTAATCGTCTCGAATATCAGTAAGTAGTTTAATTTCACACACTGTTGCAGATTCTGCATGTCTCTGAACACGTGGGATGGTATTGAGAAGCGCCTGACTGTAATGTAATGTCCAAGAAGCTCTTGTCCTATAGACTACGGTGCGAGGAACGTGTCTTTAAGGCCACCAGCTTCAACATTCCAAATTTCAAGGCCCTACAACTCTTCGTTTTAGGAGTTATTTAACTAAATAAATTTTAGCAATGCTGCCCGAATGTTGCGGATTGCATTTGACGTGAATATTTGGATGCCATTTTTTTTTCAACACATTCCTCATATTTTAAAGTCAAATTGCAATTCGTCACATCTCCGTGACATTCACTTCCTTTTTCACATTTACACTAGTGGTGCTATAGAATGGCACAGACTTTCCCATATTAGTTTTCTATTTCCTTGGCTCGGGGCTAGCTATTCGGAATTGCAACATACTCGTGACAGCTGCTATCTATCGCCGCTCAAAGTACATTTTTTGACATTTTCTTAATTTTTCGGTTTCCTAATGGTAAATCAGAAATATTATTCTAAGATTATTAAAGAACAGTAAAACCTCGTCCTAAATGGCAATTTTCGTTGTGAAATTTGGAGCCGTTTTTTACGAAAATGGCGTGTAAGCGCTACTGTAAATGCGAAAATTGAATTTCCTTTTCACAGGAAACTTTTGTGATGTCGAAAAACTTCATTACAAGTCATTTGGAGCATATTAACTTACAAACACAAGAGTGTGCAAGTACAAATTGCTGGGAATGTGAACATTAACGGTGTGAGAGATCTTTAAAGAAATTACATTTGTGTAATTTTTGAAAAAGCGAAAAAATACCCCAAATTGAATTGTACGTCATATTAAAGAATGCAATTAGCGCTATCTATTCGAACAGTTTGAAGAACAAATTTGGAGCCATTTTTGAGAAAATGGCTTTTGTGTGTTTCTGAAAATACGGAATTTTGAGCTAGTTTTCATGAAAAAAACAAAGGAATAAAGCAGCATGGCGTTTATGTCATCTTCTAGAGTACACATACTAGGCACTATCCTTACTAAAAGTTTAAAGAAAAAAATTGAGCCTTTTTTGAGAAAATCTTGATTTTATATTTTATTAAAATTGCACTTATTACACGCAATGTTGCGCGATAACTCCTCAAATTTTCAAAAAAATGTGCATAGCTTTAATGAAAGAACGCACTATGGAGAACAAATTTTATTTGTTAGAAAAAATCTCTATCTTTAATTTTGGAGTTTTTGGAAGAGGCCGAATAAAAGTCAAAGTTTTGCAATTTTCGAAAATTTAGAGTTAACCGTGAGATTATGACCTATGACACCTTTATAAGTGTATTTTACTCTATTCTTACAAGAAATTGAAAGAAAAAATTTGCAGCCGTTTTTGAGAAAATTTTGAAAATTAATGTTTTTCAAAATCTCAGAGCTTCGTCTCAAGCCAGATGGACAGGGGTTTCTTCAATTTGGAAAAAAATCGTATGCATAGTTTAGGCGCTAGTGTTGTTCACATACACCGGGCAGATGGACGGACGGACGGTCGTTTTGCTTTGAATTGATTTTTTGGTATTATGGACTTACAAAACAGGGATTCTGGCTACACCACGTGTTAGGGTATTTTCCCCCTTAATTTAGCAATTGGATTTATCCACTTTTTCGTTATCATATGTCCGGCAACGAATTTTTTTTCTGCAGAAAAATTCGCCTTTTTTTCGCGCAGCATTACATAACTTCCCCTATACTACGTATATTCCTCCGTATATGCGTACGTATACGGGAAAGTAAAAATTAATGTTCATGGTCTTTCATCCTTTCATGGTCTACGAGGTTTGCGTCGCGTGTGGGCACGTGTGTCGTCGTTCGGGTTCGTAGGTCAGGGTTATTTTAACATGGGGTTTAGTTGTACTCGTCGGGTGATACATGTATCATAGTCTGTGTGCACTTCTTGCAATCTGTGTTTACTTGCAACTCTCAGAACTCTCAGTATTAGTCTTTAGGTTTCGTTAGAATCATGTGGCGACTTGTCATCGGGATGAATGGTCAATGGTACTAGCGAATGAAGTGTGTAAAGGCGCCTTCATACATACAAAGGTGTGTTATCCGTTATCAGAAATCTACAGGCATGTCTGCCTATAAAAAACACTAAGGATTTTGGTTTAGAGATAAATTTGAATATTCTACTCAACCAAATTTCGTGATTTTTGCTTTAAATGAGAGATAGTGGAAATATGTGTTATCAATTGCTTAACTTTTCAAGGTTAATAGCAATATAATTAAATCGGTCTTGGTCGTTTTGTTTTGCGAGCTGCATTCGTTATAATGAAAGCAGTGTTTCTACAGCTCTTCCTTTCGTGCGATGTAATTGCAGAGGTTCAGCTAGTACCATGATGAAAATTTTATAATCATACAGTAGCGCAACTCCGTGTTAAATGCCCTACGACAACGTGTTGGTCAGCGACTCTAGCGATCCGCGTGGCGATCAAGGAATACTACGCCGCCTTACAATGCGTAATACAGCATGATTCTGCTAAATCTGAGCAACAAGTAAATGTTTTTACATATATTTTAATTTCCTTATGCATAGAACTAAAGCATGTGAAGTAGATGTTTTGAACAATTTTTAAGGAAATAAATTATTTAAATCTAATGAATGTTGTCCATGGAAAGTGAATAGAAGAATCATGAGGAATAACATATTTATTTACTGTTCTTGAAAACATCTAGAAATGTAAGTAATATAAGTAGAAAATAAGGGTATCTTGGAGGTAATAACATTTCTATTAAGGGATAATTACAAATTACCGTCTTTCCTTTCTAGGTCTATTGGACAAGTAAAAGACAACATAACTCAGGGTTATTTTCTTCATTATTGCTGTAATTAATTACAAAACAGTGTGCTTCTTTCAATACGTGCATTGTTATTAAAGTATTATCTGGATGATAAGTATTCCGTTGGTGTATATCAAGTATGTTTCGATACTTGTCATTTGTAAGGTAAATATGTTGGTTCGATGTAATATTATTTAATGACTTGCCCTTCAAGTTGAAGATAGAGATTTTTCCTTCAAATAGAATTTGTTCTCCATAGTGAGTTCTTTCATTAAGGTTATGTACGTTCTTTGAAAAGTTTAGTAGTTTTGCACAATATTGCGTACAATATGTGCAATTTAAAAAAATAACAAAAACAAGATTTTTTCAAAAACGGCCCAAAATTTTTTCTTGAAACTTTTGGTAGGGATAGTGATAAATATACTCTATAAGATTGCATAAACCCCATATTGCCCTATTTTTTGTTTTTTCAAAAAATACAAAAATGTTATTTTTACTTGTCTCTCACGTCATTGATATTTACAATAGCGGCTATTTGTTCAGTTATTACATTTATGAGTAAATGTGGTTTAAATGTCTTATAAAGTTTGTTGAAAACTGAAAAGTTTTCTACGACAACGCACACAAAATTCCGCATTTTCAGAGTAGCTCAATAGCAATTTTCTCAAAAAACGGCACAAAATTGTCTCTTCAAACTTTTCGAACTGATAGTGAATTTATTAAACGATATGGCCACAGATTATTCAACAGACAAAATGTTTATTACAATTTTCAGGTAGCGACGTTTCGGGGTATACTTTTCCCCGTCTTCAGGCTAAAAACAGTACAGAAAAGGAGATATAATCCACAATTTGTAAAGACTATGGAAGAATGAATGTAGTTACAAAAAAATATAATACTGAAAAAGTTAATCTAATAAAGAATAGTATTCGATATAATCAATACGCGATATAATCAATATTTTTATTCTTTATTAGATTAACTTTTTCAGTATTATAATTTTTTGTAACTACGTTCATTCATTCATAGTCTTTACAAATTTTGGATTATATCTCCTTTTCTGTACGGTCTTTAGCCTGAAGATAGGCAAAAATATACCCCGAAACGTCACTACCTGAAAATTGTAATAAACATTTGACTGTTGAAAAATTTGTAGCCATATCATTTAATAATTTTAGGATTTTCATCGAAATCCAGAAAATATAGGCTTCGCCCCACCACTAATTTGAGTCTTCTCTGCTTCCCCAACCTGTGCCTCGGAAAGCGCTTCCTTCTTAGATCTGACAAACGCCGTGGAATGTGGGCGAGCCGCCGCCGCCTCTGCCGCTTAGGGGGCAATGACCTCGAGTCCTTAGGGGTGGTTTGTGCCCTTGCCGCGCTTCCCTTCTCGCTACCCTCCGCTCCAACTCGCAGCGTCCCTTCTACGCCAGAGGCGCTGCGGGCAGGCTGTGCTGGTCGAAAGCTTGCGAGGCGAGTGCTTTCAGGCTGTGTTGATGAGACTGTCGTGCAGATCTCTGCGGTGCGAAAGGAAGACATTCAGTATATTTGGTGTCTATGTGGTCTGTTCCTATTCTCATATATATATAGAAGTTAATGTTTGCCTCATGTATTTAGTACAGACTTATTTTCATCTATTGGAGGTAAATATTTACATAAATGAAACATATTTACATAAATGAAATTAATACAAATTCTACATATTGATGTTTCATTTACACAAATAGTTATCTCCAATAGATAAAGATTGATCTATTCTAAATATATGGGCCAAATATGAACTTTTGTATACAGAAGACACTACATGTAAATTAAGTGTAGTGCAGTGAGAGTGTATGCGATGAAATAAGTGTGAATGAAAAAAATAACCAAGAAGAAAGAAGCACATGAATGAACATTATTTAGTATTATGTAATGTTCATTCATTAAAAAATGTTCTTAGAAATGCCAAATTTCTCTGCAGCAGAAAATAAAATTGTTTACATCTTCTGAACTCGCTCTAAGTCCATAGATGTATTTGTGCAACATTGACTTCCTCGCTTTTGGATATTGTGTAGGAAAACAGAAATATTCAATATAAAGAAAATTAGAGTGTCTGTGATTTAATAACAAATGCTCTCGTTAATCCCACATCATTCTTTAAAATCATATAAAAAACAATTCTTTTTCCGATTTTCCCGGGATAATCTCAGGTACGATTAAATTGAATTCGAGGCCGTTTTCTTTTTTTGAGAGGAAGAGTGTTTTGTTGAGTGAAATTAGACTACTCTTTAAAACTAAATATTTTTCTTCTATCGAATTTTTTACACAAATCCTCGGTTTCATTACGATTTTTATGAAATTTTACACTCGTGACCACCAATTCAAAGGCAAAGTTCCGGAATGGGATTCCGTGAAATTTACTCCTATCCCCTTTCCCATCTCCGTAAAGTTACAATCGCAAAGTTAAAAAAAAAATTGAAATGGATCCCCAAATTTGTCGCCCCCCTACAGGGAACATTTAAGTGTTCTTTGTTAAGAGCACTCTTTCCCTTTTTGCAAATAACTCGAAAACAGATCATTCACCAAAATTTAGGAACGTCTAATACGTTTCTGTAAGCGAATAAAATGTCCTACTAAGTGCATTTTGATTCGTTCCAATTGCGCAATTAGGTTTAGAGTAATTGAATGTCAAAACTGTACGTTAGTCGGGAAAATGCAAAAATGCGTCTTTTTACAGCTACCCATAGCAACATTAGTGATAGAAAATCGTGAAAAGCATGGCGGGCTAGTCCTCCATAAAATTTATTGTATTACACAAAATTACATCGAGATATTGCAGACTGTAACAGCAAACATGATTCGAGAAGATTTCCTTATCGTCAGTACTCCCTGTCAAAAGATGTAAAGTAAACATTGCCTAACAACATATTATCATACACAGAAAGAATAAAAAATATAAAATAATACAATAAAATACAACTTTACTAATTTCCAATGTAGCATGGCAAACATGGCAGTTATGCATGTTTACCTCTTAAATATAGCCTTCCAGAATATTTATACAGTAACCACCAATTTTATATCTTGCTTTTATTTAAACTGTGGTAATGAAGAATAATGCGTGACATACGGAACCTTTTTTTTTAAATTAAGACCCGTATCCTATTGTCACCTTGGGCGCTAAATTTTTCTCACTTGTCAATTAAATTTTGTTTATTTCGATCTATAATGAGAATTCGAAAATGTTCCAATTATTAAAATTTACTTGTTTGTAAATATTAAGTCCAAAACCCCAAGAAAATAAAATTGAATAAAAGTAAGCTACCTTCTTTTCAACACATATGCGCGCGCGATTCAAATGAACGCCTTAAGCATGGTTTCCACCATTATTTCCACCATGGCCTTAAGGTGGCTCCACACATTCGGCATTCGCCGAGCAGCGAGCTACTGCTCGCCCGATCCCGACAAGCAGATGTGTTGGGCGAATGTTTGCTTCCTTTGATGTGTCCAAAAGAACGGCACGCGGTGGGTAGGGCGAGCGCGGAATGTTCGTCACTCGGCGTCCCATCCGAGCGACCCATCCACATACTCGGGATTCGGCGAGCGGTTGCTCGCTGTTCGCCGAATAGCGAATGTGTGGAGCTGCCTTTAGATTTCCACAGCATTTGTTGCCCGCTATCCTTTGCGAAGTGAATATTGGGAATGACCCAAGAGCCTCCCCGCGCCACATCCCTACATAGTATTTGAGTAAACTCCTATACCGTGCGTATGTGGAGATTTCCGTCCCTCACGGCTAGACCACTTCCCGTGCACCAATCGAGACATATGAAGTGTCATTGAACGCATCTCAGTCTCCTGTTGGGGAACTAATTATTTGTTTCTCGATCCGGCTATAAGATTCCAAGAAATTGTCAAAAACGTGTTTTTTCGTGTTTTGGATCTACGATCTTTGTATGACGGGATTTTAAACCAACGCCATGTAAATATATCTATGCCATTATTCGTGGTTATTTTCAGTCCGAGACACCATAGTTTCTTCCATAAGGATGGCAACTGATTTTTGACAAACGAGAAAAAACTAAATGAATATCGCCCGGCAGAATGTGTTGTAAATTCTGAAGTGTTTTAGTTGTAGTGAAGTGTGAAGTAGAATTTGCAACTTACCTTGTAACATTAAATTTGAAGAACGTGAAGTGAATACGAAGGAAATAAAAAACTGTAAATACTAAACAATTCATTTCTTAAGCGTGCAAAATCGATTTTCAATTTAATGTGACTTACTATTAATACACATAAACACACACAATAGTAACCTTTTAATTCTTATATATATATTCGGCTTCAGAACAAAAATCAGACCGCGTTTGTGGAGTTTTAAAATTTGAAAACAGGGGACAAAAATATGGAAGAGTTAAGCAACTCGGTATCAAATGTAGTTGTAGAAGATTTTGCGTTATAATTTTCCGAACTATTGGAGAATGATATTATATTAGCATTAGAGAATAACGCAGAACAGCAGCTTACAGGTGATCATGTATGTTCATAAGAGAAAACAAAACAAAAAATATAGCTGTGCTGTCGCATCATTCATGTACCTGTATTTTTTTTACAGCGATTATAATTTTGAAATTGCAATATGAACAGTTAATTTCCCGTTTGGTGTTAATATACAAGGCCACTGAGTGTTGGGAATTTTTGAATTGGAGTATAACATTAACAGATAGTACGATTCATTGGTAAATCCAAATGCCAGATACTCTAAGAATCCATTTGAACGAAGCTACGCATGAAAGAAATGAAGTATGAAAGATTTTTCAACACAAGAATATACTTTTAAAACTGTTTACAGCGTCGGCGACGCCACATTCAACTAGTAACCACAGTAATTTGTGAAAAAGAACTATGTATTCTCCTTCAATATACAGCGATACTGAGATAGTATTTCGAAATATTTATTTCGTTGTCAAATCATAGTTTTATGAATTTCTTTCGAAAGCTCCTGCATTCTGAATGTTATAAATTAGTGGGCGGAGGGACGGAAGTTCCCATACAACTACGTAAACACTTGTGCTTAAACGGAACACTAAACAATGTTAACTGATATTTTCCAAAAACTGTTGGGGCTACACTGAAAGCGCTACTTTTGAGATAATCGAGAAACACATAAAGAGGGATACAGTCCATTACGGGAGACATTTACGAACTAATCTTTCGTCTTTCTTGTGAGAATATTGAGACAATAAGAAGTAATTTGTTAAAATATAGATACTTTATCATTGATAATGCCACTAAAAAATGTTTCATTGTGTTCTGATGTAATTTAATGATCAGAATGGAGTTTATAAGATAGCAAATTTGTGTTGCATTTGTGACGGGCATGATTTCATGACGGAAAAAGTATTTGATGTAAATCTTCAACTTCACGGATTAGACTTATGCTTATTTTGCATCAATACCGTTTGAAAGAAGCTAGGCGTTTCAATGCATTGCAATCTACTATCATTTTGATATAAATAAACCCAATAATTATGAAACGTTTGATATAATGTAGTCTCATAACTTTTCCCTGTTAACTGGACGTGAAAATTGACAAATATAGGAGTTAAAAAATGTTAAACATGGTACAGCGTCTGTTCATTTCGATCACTGTATTTGAAATGGAAGAAACATACAGAAGAATAAAATAAACATGAAACAAGAAGGAAATCCACTGCATGTCAGTATTTCTGGAGCGAATGTTATGAGAAAGATGTTGAACGTAGAACTCAATTCATACTCTTGGCAGAGCTGTTTGTGAAATCCGAACTCATTTCAGGTCCAAACTGCATGCCATAACAAATGCGCCAACCCTCATAAAATTTAATTGCTTGACGTCATCGTAACGACTTATCTTTCAGTAAAAACATCTAATAAAATAAATGGAGGGTGAAACAAGATGTTAGGAAGCCGACAAATCCGAGCTCGCCCTAGCCACTGTTGTCAATGGTCAATGTACTCCATCGTGTGTCGCAATCGCACCCCTGAGAGACCGAGGACTCGACAGAATGCCTGAAATCGAGAATCGAGACGAGCGTGGAAACTATCGACAGAAGGGCGCGGGGCGCGGCCGGCGAGGCGGACGGAGGCCGGAAGGGTCGCTGCTGCAGGGGGTAAGGGGCGGGGTGAGAAGGGCGGAGCGGGCAGGCCGACGGTCTCTATGGGCGCGATTTTAAAGGTTTTATGACGGGCAATTTGGTCTCTTTGCCCTGCGCGAGTTTTCGGTTTGTCGGAGGCACCGCTGGGCCTGGGTGGGAAACAGGCGAAGACACCCCCTCTCGTCTCGAGAGGAACGGAGAACGCGAGGGTACAGAGTTATGGGGAGATCTCGATTTTTCAAGTTATAATAACTCCTATTTGGTCGGTGTACACCGTCAAAGATCTTTATCAGAAAATATATAGCTCATATTTCATAAAAGATTTCTTTTATAAAATTTCTTTTATTATAATCTGAAACGTCCAAATTTTACCATATACTTTGTAAAATGGCGTCCGAGAAGTATACGTGGGGTATTGGTACAACCAAAGTTTTAATTGCTGGGTATGAGCTATTGGAATATATATTACTGTCCGTACCGGATTACCAAACGTTGATGCGATTATAAACCCAACGAATTAATTTAATTTAATTTATTTGAATTGATGCAATTATAAAACCAAACGAATCAATGCGTTTGACACAATTTCTCGGGAAGTGCCAAATATGGGGCTTGGAAAGTGCCAAATTCATGAAGTTTAATTTTTTCCCAATTTCGAAATAAAGCAAGACACGAAGAAGAACGACAAAGAAAATTGAATGATTCCTCGTCCATCCTCAAATAATTCATACACGTCTTCGGGTCTTCATTTCGAAGTTCTTTTGTTACAGTATGATTAATGCTTTCACAATGTGCGACCCACGCCTCACCCTTCGTGGTAAACCTGGGGAGGCGAGAGTTTATTTTTATGAATGGGACAGACATTCTTTTACTACTACCTTACGGTTTAAGAAGCTGGAGAGAGGATTTTGTCTTAAACTTACTAGTTAAAAGTTCAAAATTGTGAATGCAACGAAGAAAACAAATTGCTTGCTTTCGTCTAACCGCATCATCTAGTACAGGTTTTAAAGCATCATAGTCCTCAATCAAGTGATTAGTGTACTTGAATGAAGATAAAATAAAATCAGTTAGCCCTTAATGTACGACACACGTGATAAAAGTGATTTTATTTTTCTCGTAGAATTGCTGGCTCCGGCGTATCCGCCTCGTATCGCAACGTTTCGTACTCGCAAAATAAAATGCCACTTTTACCACTCGTATCATATTTTTTTAAAATAACTAGTTGAGAACGATGCTTTCTTTTGGAGGGGCGGGGAGGGTGGAAGCGTCAGCGAGGAGAGGACGGGTATTGGACACGCACGTAGGGAGAGGAGGCGCGAGATCTGTGCAGTGTTGCTGAGCGTCCAAAAATGCAGGAACATGAACAACCAGCCAAACCATTTAACGCCTCCTTACAGCACTGATCAATTTGATTTTTTCATAACTCAACATCTGGATCAACCACCTTAATATCACGACTTAAATCCACCCCTCCCACGACCTCAAGAACAATACATTTCACTCAATCAGCCAAAATGATTCACACACGTACGGCAGTGGCGGTTCCAGGGGGGAGCTATGGGGTCCATACCCCCCTCCTAGGTCGAGAGTTTTCGTTTGTACCTTTCTTGGTTTAGCAAAATTGATTTAAATGTTTATTTATGTTATTTATCATTATTTTAAAGATCATATTGTATTGTATCATATACACACTACAAAAATAATATACAATATATTTATTTAACAAAATCTATGCCCCCCATGATCGGCTCGATCTGCCCTTGACATAGGGAGAGGAGGCGCGAGATGTGTGCAGCGTTGCCTCCGTCCAGGGGGCGGGGTGAGCGGGCAGGGCAGCGTCGGTGCGGAGGGGTCCCCGAGTGGTCGGCGGGCGGGAGGGGAAGCTACGAGGGTGGGGGGTGAAGGGGGGGTGGGCGGAGAAAGCGACGCCACCCCGGACGGAGGCGGCGGCGGCGCCCGACGGGCGAACATCTGCGCAGCAGCGCTGCGTGGCGTCGCGGGGGCAGCGTGGTGCGGCGGGGGTGATGGCGGTGGTGGCGTGGGCGCCGGTCCCGGGCCCGCTCGGCCAGTGGCCGTCGCCGCTCCCTCGGTGCACACGCGGCCGCCGATACCCTACGACGACATCGGTCAAGAAATTGCCAAATTTTGTCTGTTGTAATTTTAGTAATTTAAGATGAAGTAATTTAATATATATATAAATAATAAATATATATATATATATATATTATATATATAATTGTTATTGTGTAATTGTTAGGTTTCCTAACAATTACACAATAACAATAATACATTTAAAACAAAAATTTTTAACAGTTTAATAATTTTTTCCCCATTTTTCTCCATTATAACTAAAGTAATGACTAAAGTAAAAAAGTACAACATGCACCCGTGCGAAGATTCCATTTTGAAAATTATCGTTTTGAGGTATATTAAAATCTCAAAATTAAAGAAAATTCTTTATTTTTTGGTGGTGGAGGCCGTGTTGGCATGGCCGCGGCCCCGGTCGCGCTCGGTGCGGACGCATCTGCCTTCAAACAACCTTGCACCTTCCTACAACAACCCTGTTATAGTGCAAGAAACTGCAAAATATGTCTTTAAATGAGCGGGAACGTGCGTGAATGATATTCAATACTTTAGGTGCATCTTTGCAATGATTCTGTTTTGCATATCATTGTTTTAAAGTATATTATGCCCCCAAAATTGGCGAGAAAACGAAGTTTTTTTTTAACTGAGTCATATGCTCTTTTATACGGCGAAACCCGATTTTCTACGACCTTTAGTTTTGTTTTATTTTTAGAAATTCATGAAGCTACGTTTGAGCCACGCCCCGTTTTGAACTGGAAGTAGTGAAATAAAAAAGTAATAAAGCTAATTCGTACATAAATGGTACTAGAAAATAAGTGCAGATGAAAGAAGAAAAAAAACTGGGGTAGATGTATTAAAATAACATAATATTAATACATTAATAATAATCATAATAATAATAATGTATTAATAGTAATGCATTATTAATATTAATGATTTAGATTTGTATTGAACTCTAATTTATTCCACATTGCATAATTCTAATTACTGAAAGAAGAGAATGATTGTTTTTTAAACCACTGTTAATATTAACGTTTAAGTCGAATTTTCAGAGAATTTACTCGAATAATTCACAGGAGTTTTTCATAGATTTTCAAGAAATTACCTATATCAATAAAGCATTTAAATAATGTAATTTTGGCGAATTGGATTTTTTTATTGCTTTTTTCCGGTTTCTTTTTGGTTTTCGAATAAAATGTGTTTTTATTTCGTTTGGTTATGTTGTAGAGTATTACCAGGGGCGGATCCAGCTGATAATTTTTTTTGGGGGGGGGATCATAGATTTTTATTTTAAATTATAAACATTTGTTATATATTATGTGCTAGTTTTGAAGTGTACATATGATAGTAAACAATGTTATTTTTAAATAATTACACAATTCTAACAAAAATAAATATTTAAATAAATTTTGCCAAATAATAGAAGGTAACAAATGAAACTCTAGGCCATTCTGTGGGGGCATGGACCCCCCTCCCTCTGCCATCGGCCACTGAGTATTACCAAAAAAAAGAAAAAAGAAAAAAAAAGTGTTTTATTGCGTTGACTTTTCGATCGTGCATTGATATCTCCGGATATGTTTTTAAATTTATTTTCATAACTAAAATCCTTTAAGTTCTGCTTTATAGGACTTGGGTTTTATGAATAAGTATATTGCCAACTTGAACACCCCTGTAGCCAGCCCACACATTCTGGACCGCTAAAATGTCGTATTGAAGCAGGTTACTCTGTATCCACCAGTGTTGGTTATCGTTCTCAGAAGTTCGACAGCACAGACATTCTTGCATTGGTGTGGTTTTTAGAAAATAGAAAGGAAAGGACGGCTATTTTTAAACGGATATTACAATATTTCAGCTGCTTTGTCCCCTGACTGTCTGCTGCGGCAGTAGGAGTACGTTATGGAAACTGAGAAGTAACAGAAAGATAGGAAATGTTAACTTCTGCTGTGACGTACGGATGAGAAAAAATCTTTAAGGCAGATTGAACTCAAAGGGGGTAGGAAAATAAGATATGTAAATCTGCCCCAGGAGTTGAAAATTTTCTATGTTGGAAATTGGAATTGAAGTGTAAAAAACAAGTTTTTCATCAGATTTCAATTGATTTACCCTGAGTACTTCGTAAAAATAAAAAAGCGAATATTTAGCCTCTTATATAAAATTTCTAAATCCACATTACGCCTATGAATATGACTTTAATTATCCTTGCAACTTTTTCTTGATAATAAAGATGTTTTGAGAATTTTTTCAGTTGTTTATAATCCGATTTTGACTCTTACAATCAACAAAAAAGAAGGGGAAAATAGAAAAAAATACTTTTTTCCATCGTGTTTAGCAATATCTCCCTATCTGATGAAGGCAGAACCTCATTTGCTCATGATTTTTGTACAATTGTCAAGTATGTAGATAGTCTGATTAAAAATGTTTTTCCAACGAGCAATTTTAGCTAAAGTACACAATGTTTACACAAAAATACATAACGTGGCAAGCTCTTGTGCACAACCCGTATATTGGAGATATGCGCACACCGTGTACGTTTGGGGGTACATCTTGCGTTTATTGGCGCACATGCCAATTTTCGCCAGGGATACTCAATACTAAGTTTACGCCCAGCATCACTGCGTTCCTATCTAGAAGTGGTTTATTCATGTTTCAAAAATAAAATAAATGAAAAGATCAAATATAAGTATATTCAAGATAAAGAAAACACACATTTTCATTTTTCTCGGTTCGTACGTTAACAAACAAGAAACAAAAATGAGAAAGTAAAAGATGTTGTTTTAAAGAGTTGCTTAATAATCCGAGATTCATAACAATAATAACTTTGTTTAACAATCGTTGCGTTCTCCCGTTTGTATTCACGCAGTTTTCGGTAGTTCATATAAATATTGTATATTAATTCAAAATATGGAGGTAGGTGATACAGTATCTTCACACTTTGGCAATTTTATTCGACTGTCTCTGAAAAGAGAGAGAAAAAAATATTCTCAAAACTCAGAAATATATAGTACTAAACTTATTCAAGGGCATCAATATTCAATCTCTAAAAAGAGAGACTGAATATCGACGCCCTGTAACTAATGTAGCACTAAACACTTTTGTTTTTGAAACACTTTTTTTCTTTGGCTCTCTGCTATTGTTTCCTACGGTAACGTTTTAATGCATTTACGTAAGCGAATGGGGAAATCTTAATTAAAATAAATAATTAATAATAAAATGTTATTATACACATATGAAAAATATTTAAAGTAGAATTGTTGTCGCTTTGGGCCAAATAATATTATTTTATCAGATAGAAATAATTTACAAACTGGCCTTTATGACAAGATAAAATATCCTTAAAGTGTATATACCTGTCAAAAATGGAAATGTAATCTATTGACGGCATTCCCTTGTGAAACTACTTTTTGCTGATTCGATTTTCCCTTATGCCATCCACATGCATCGAACGTGTTCAACGATTTGTCTTATACACACACTCTCCTTACTGACTGCAGTGAGTCACTGTGTATGCACTTTGATGATAAGTTGCAGTAGATTACAGTTAGTCCATAGTTCCTACTTATTTACACAAGCCAATACTATAACCAGACGATACAGTGCTCATCGTTGGCTTCATGCCATAACTCCTCCTAGAGAAAAATCCAGAGACAGCTAGAACACGGTAAATGCTCTCTTGAATCCATTGCTGTTTGTGGAAAATTGAACTTTAATTTTCTGTTGCGAAAAAGATCAGTTTCTCCAGTTAATACGTTATTTCATTTAAGATATTTTATTAAATATATCTACACAATGAATACAATTAAATGAAAGAAAGCAATAGATCCAATCAGAATACAAAATCCCTATTATATATGATATAACAACCAATGCGTTTGATTACAGTGACCATAATGCACAAAGTCTTGCAATTAGCAGTACTTGGAACGCTGACACCTACATACACTGTGTAGAGGATGTTTAATACAAGTAAATTATATTATTACTTGTATTAAACATACTTATTGTAGGAATTACGAGACGCGATTTGCAGTGATGTTGATAAAAGCAACAATTTTTCTTTTCAAAGTTTTTGTTTCACTTTTATTCGTGTTTTCCTCAATATTTTGATTTTTGTACATCACACATTTCAGTGTCCACTCCCGAAAATACTACAATTTGACTCAAAATTTGTTTCCGAATGTTTTTATTTATTTATATTTATTCGATGTTGCTATGGTCATAAAGCGATCGCTGTAATTTAACATTGGTTTTATATCTTTGGGGTAACGGTAGCGGAACACGAGAACGGACACACAAGCCCATCGCACGACATCCCGCCCCGGGCACGAATCCATGCCCGGGGCGGAATTCGAACCTGCGACCTGTCAAGCCAAGGCCCTTCAGCCTTAGAGACCTCGGCTATTCAGTCTGGCTTCCGAAACTTTGCTTTGATGTAATTCTGAGAATTGGCGAATAATTAAAAAAGAAGCTGTGTACAAGTATATTCGCATTGTTTGTCAAAGACTTCTGCGTCGGTTGTTATACTTCTGTGAACTCACAAATTCAATCTTCCTTTTTTGCCGGTATATTCCAGACATTTCCCAAGCAATCAAAATAAAGCCACTTTTTATAAACAGGCAACAAAATTAAATTCAAAATCATCGTCCAATTTACTTTTTCCGTTGTTTTAATAACTGATTATAATTCAATAGCATTACTAAGAAAATATCAGTATTATTTGAACAAAATGGTAATAGATTCAATATTAGGAATTTTCGCTATTATTCAATAGATAATTCTATTCAAATATTAGGAAAATATCTATTTTATTTCAACAAAACTCAGGAATAGTGTTTTTAAACAAACGTTTCTATTTGTTTTAACCTGTTTTTATCCATCAACGTTAAATTCTTTCCTTTAAGCCTTGTATTCTTTATGCCAATACGAACTAACATCTTTCTTTTAATGCCGTATTTATAAGTAGCAGTAGTTTTAAAGGTATTTCCAGTAAAGATACAACAGAGGTGAAGGTAATATTACAAAATTTGTAAAATTCCTTTATTCGAGACAGTGTAGAAACGCATACTTATTCAGTATTGTCATGAATGTTCAAATTTTTTAATACTAGCCTGGAAACGTACTTCCGATACTAGCACGTACTGAAAGTGCAGCAATTAGAAAACAAAATACGTACCAATCTAGATCGGAAAAATACGCAGCGTGTTCTCGTGATCTTCAATTAAATTTGTATATCTTACGGATATTTTGTTGTAAAAAATGAGAACTCAAGTAAAATATTCTAATGTGCGCCAGGCACGTCTCTCCCCACGAGCCGAGTCAGGACCTCCTATTATAAATTGCATTTATATTGCTAGCAACCAGATCACTCCAAAACAAATGAAAAGCTTCCAACTTCCAACTTCTGTTATGATTATGGTAGAACGCAATTTACATTTCTTTTGTTATAAACTTAAGCTTCTTCTACCAATAATTTCTAGTAAAATTAAATAATTTCTGTTGCTAGCACCTCACCAGGAAGGTGCCACTACGGAGAAACTTTCCGTACTGTACACCACACAACAAAAGTTACTAGTTCCCATCTAGTCACGGAAACACCCGTTTCTTGCCTTGTAATGTAAATTGCTATTAAAAGAAAAGCATCGGTTGTTTCCAATGCTATGGAGGAGCTACTCTAAGAAGGGACCACTTTCACAGATCGAGAAACATGTAAACGTCTTGCACGGCGATGACATTGCAAAGGTAGTGATTAAGCCATTTACAAATAATCTGACTGTAAGCGAACCCACTGACAAAGTCTGGCCAGTTTTTAGAGTCAATCTGAGAGGTTTTTATAAAAACGGACCGCTTTGACAGCTACTGCTGACAACATAACTGTGGGTTATGTCCATGCACTCAATTCAACGTGTTCGTTTAGTTAGCTCATTAGTAATTGGTTTTCATCACAATCTCTTGCAATGCCATCGCTCTACATGACATTCGTTTCCTGACCTGTCAAACTGGTCCCTTCTTTGAGTAAATCCTTGGTAGCAATGGCCAAGCAGTAGCTGTCAAAACTGTCCCTTCTTTTGATAACCTCTCTACAACAGTGGTGTCAAGGTCTCCTACTGGTGGCAGTGACACGCCTCGCGGCACCGTGCCATGCCACAAGCTTCTGTGCGCCACTAGCGTCGGGAGAGGAAACTATTAGTAACCCCGCCGTTTTACAATAATGATTGCGTTGTCTCTGGTGGCGGGGTTATGAACTTCGTGGAGAGGCGATTTCGTCGTGGTTTTCGTGCCACGGACTCCCGCTCGTGGCATCGACCTTGACAACACTGCTCTGCTCTATAGTGTGTCAGTGGCATGAGCAAGGGCGGTGACGCCGCCTGGGCGGGCGGTGACCCGCAGTGCAGCGCAGCGCGCAACGCGAGGCCTGTGCAGGGGAAGGCACGTGAGCGGGTGCGGGCGCTGGGGTTTTTGATTGATTGATTGATTGAATAGATAACCCGAGCGCAACACTGTCTAAGGTCACTGGTTCCGTAAGTGTAGTGTATGTTTGCCGCGGGCGATATCAGTGATCTTCCCACGCAGTATGGTGAGATCCGGCGCCGACCTTCACTTTGCTTCGGCGGTTTTTCCACAACCAGGTTTCTCCACTAGCAAGGCCCCAGCCGGGACATGTCTAAGCTCCCGACTGATCTCCCGACATGCTTGGCAGTTATGTGCGTGTTAGTGAAAGTGAGTGTAATGGGTGAGGATAGGAGAAGGAAGAGGAAAGAAAGGTGGCGCGCGCGGTCCGTGGAGCGTGTGATAGGGTACTGCTTCGGCATTCGCCTCGTTTCGAAAGGAGAAACCACAGAAAACTACCGATCAGAGCAGCCGACCGCCAGAAGTCTCCTCCAGACAGCGGCTGAATTCGCCTAGCTATAAAGCTTGTGTTGCAAATCCTGCGACCGTCGGGACGCGAACTCTAGGAACACCCCGGTAAGAAGCACGTAGTGACATGAATTTACGTCGTGAGCCACCTAGCCGGTCGGGCTCGGAGGAAAGCGTGGGGACGGGGCGGGGTCAGAGACGGTGGCGGGGTGCATGACTGGCGTGGGGTCGAATGCGAGGGGGAGGGGGAGGAACGGTGGCAGGATCGGATGCGGGAGAGGGTCCGGACGAGCGCGGGATCGAGAGCGGTGGCGTGCGTGGGGGTGGGGCAGTACATTGCGGGGGCGATGCGTTAGTAGGTTTGGAACAGCGAGGCGT
>JAHLJT010004292.1:0-12871 GCA_031308135.1 Acheta domesticus
TTCGAAAATTGCAAAAAACTGTTTAAAAACTGCAAAATTGAAGATAGAGATTTTCGCCTCAGACAAAGTAGGTTGTACAAATTAGCACTTCAAATAAAGTCATGTACCATTTTTTGGTAAAACGAGTAGTTTTTGCGTAAATTGCGATTCAAATTTACAAAAAAAAATTCTCAAAAACCGCTCCCAAATTGTTTCTTTAATTTTTCTGCACGTGTGTAATATGGAACGTAAATGTATAAATAAACTAGTGGTGCTATAGAATGGCACATACTTTCTCGCAGTAGTATTTTTCAAATGCCGATCAGCGCATAAATTATTGGAGTAAGCCATTCATCGCTGCCTTTCTTGGTCATGTTTTTAAAGACATGTTTTTTCGCATGTTGACAATTACCGGCTTCCTAATGATAGAACTGATACAATTACGTTTTGACTAAAATATAAGTATTTGGTCCGCATGTCAGTCCGTAGGCGCGGAAGCAACTTCAATAAGGAAGATGATCGATCCCCAGATGGGGGTTTTAATTTGATGAACGTGATGTTGCAGGGCAAAACATTGAAGAGTGTAGATACTTTATTGAAAATCATTTAAAGTACTTCTACTCACGAATGGAATCAATGCAGATAAATAGACATAACTTTTCTGTGTTTTCCCTAACTGCATCTTTTAAACAATTTTTCAACTCTGTTATTTGATTTCTGAAGAGTATGTCAAATCAACCGTTGTCTAGTGTATATCTGTATGAACCAATTTAAGTAAAATTATGAGCATTTTAACGTTAATTTGTATGCATATAACCTGAACGCATTCGATGAACTTACATATCCCTAACAGTTCCGAATTATTATTACTTTATCGCCTTACGAATACTTCGTAAGAAGATGAAGTTATGTAATCGTGCGCCGAAAAAGGGAATTTTCGCCAGAAAAACTCTTATAGGAGGATCTGGTAACGAAAAATTGGATAAAACCTGTTGCTAAAGTTAAAAACAAATAGTGGTGCTATAGAATGTCAAAGACTTTATCGGAGATCTTGGTTTTCTAATCTCTAAATTGAACTTCTTTTTCTGTTATGAATGATGATGTTCCCAGATACCTTCCCTGAGCGCGTAAAGGACATTTTTTTACATACTGTGGATATTTTCGTTTTCTAATGCGAGAATGAAACCACCACACTCTATTTACTGTTTTATTTAGATTATTTCATGCCAATCCGTTGTGAGTGCAGCGGTTGATCAGCGAGGATAGGTACGGTCTTCCAAGGGAAGCTTCGGCGGTTCTTGTTCTGGTCGCGGAATATTATTTGTCAGAATTCTCTTTTTTCATAGGAAATAATTGAGACTTCTATAAACTTTATTTAATAGCATGTGAAACCATTTTAATAACAAATATTGATAATTACGATAAATGGTAACTGGAAATGTCTGTATATATTTGTTCAAATTTTTAACTTTTAACAATTTTTTACGTCTCTTCTTGGATTTGTAAAGCGTATGTACATCGTATCAATTATTCCTTTATCATGCATTTACCATTTTATAGGTCGGTTCGATTCTTTCATGGCTCTGTTCCACCCATGCGGTGCTAGTGTGGCGTAGTGATAGTGCTGGTACGTTAACTTTGAGTATTGGATTTCGGGTCTCGGTACGGAAAACGTTTGCTGGTAGAATACACTTTTGCTGGTTTATAAAGTAGTGAAATAGCATTTAGGACATATAGAAGCAGAGCGAGAAAGTATGTGCGTTGGAAGCACCACTAGTTGAAAATTATAGTAGTTTTCACGCAATATTGACTGCAATATGTATAATTTTAAAAAATTAAAAACAAGATTTGCTGAAAGATGGCTCCAAATTTTTCTTTAAAGTTTTGCAGGGGTAGTGATAAAAGTACTCTATTAGATGACATGAACGTCATATAGCTTTTTCTTTGTTTTTATTCAAAAATTGAAAAAATATTTTTTTGACTTGCTTATCAGGACATGAATATTTACATTAGCGACGATTGTTTGACATGACATGCGATTTGTTGTTATATTAATGAGTACATGTGCTTTAAATAATTTCAAATAATATTTTGCGAGAACTCAACCGATTTCTGTGAAAATTAGCTCAAATTCCGTCATTTCATAAAAGCTCAAAGGCTATTTGCTTTAATTTTAATATTAATTTTTTCTTAATACTTTCCGAACGGATAGTGCTAACTACACTCTTTAGTGTGACGAAAGGTTGATTTTGAGGTATTTTTTTGTTTTTTTAAATTATAACAAATGTTTTTTTATTTTTTTTTCTAATCTTAAATATGCACATTACCAGCAATTTGTAAATAATATATTTTGTGGTTATAAGTACTTCAATTGACTTCAAATGAAGTTTTTTGAAACTCAAACATTTTCTGTGACAAAGAGCTTTAAATTTCCTAAAGTGCTATCAAAACAGTTTACAGAAGTTTGTATTATATGTTTTAATGCAGTTGTAGAATTCACATAGATTTGACAGCACTGCGATGGAAACAGCGAGTTGTTTGCTTCTTAGTTGAATTGGATGTTTTCAAAATAGCAATAATGTTAGTAGGGCAGAAAGTGCAATATTTCAGTTTTACGCAGCGTTTTCAATAATACGAGAAAGTATGTGCTGTTGGTGAATCACTAGTTTCTATAGAAGTGTTGGGGTTTTCTGAGTTGGAGTATTTGAGGGTTTTTTATGATTGCGACGCTAAGAAATTAAGTAAGTTTACTATTTTATTTCTGTTTTATAGTTTCGCTTAAAGATCTGCCAGTAGAGTGCAGGTCAGAATATTATTATTCCTTCTTAAAAGAAATTCCCTTGCAAGTGAGGGAGATTTATAAAAACACCAAACCAATTCTCGAGAGCGTGAGCCGGAAGGACCCTGCGACCAGAACGTTGGATCACTTGGTGTCAAAATGACTTGGCTATAAAATTACGTTGGCAATAAAAATACATTTGTAGCATGAACAATACGAATTGAAATAATGAGCTATTATTAGTATTAAAATGGGTGATTTACAAAAGCTTACAACAAAAGCTTAAATGTAGCATTTGTTTGTGAAATCCAATGTTTTCTCTTTTCTATTGAAAATACTGCTATGTTTAAATATCAAGTAGAATTGTTTAAAAAATAGACGAGTTCATTTGTTAGTATTAAAAAGAGTATTTGTGGGGCAATAGCCTCCCCAATAACAAAAGCTTAAAAGTTACATGTGTTTTGTGAAATATAATTTGTTTTAAATATTATATTTATTGCGTTAACATCATGAATATTACTACACGCTTAAGTATAATCTGCTAGTAGAAGGGCAGGTCAGAACAATACTATTTCTCTTCAAAATACATTCCCTTGAAAGTGAGGAGGTTTATAAAACAGCGTGAGTGCCGGAGTGAGAGCGGAGTCCGCGAAACAGGTTTTGAAACGAGGGACGGAAAGCCCTCGCGAACACAGCACGTTGGACCACTTGGGGTCAAAATGAGTTGGTTATAAAATTGCATTGGCAATAAAATTACATTTCTAGCGTGAAGAAACAAATTGAAATAATCAGTTATTGATAATTGAATGAATTAAATACAATAAAAACTACAATAAGTTATTTTGCTTCGTTAATAATTTTACATGTAGGCCTCTCTTGTTTGTAAAATTTTGATTTAGGAGATAGGGTAGTTTGAAGGCAGCAGAACCCAATAGATCTGTATTTAAAATAGTAAGGTAGTAATAGTATTACTATTGAATTGTTAGTAATGTATGTGAGTTTTGTGTAAATGAATATCTCAATGTCTAATGCAAATTAACACTGATTCGCATCACACTTTAATCTGTTCGCATTGTTAAGAACCGAATTCTTTCTTAATAATAAAACTTATCCATTTTTTATTTATGACAATCCTTTATTTTTCATATTTACACACAGAACCAAACGTTTCGTAACTTGTTTTAGTTACATCATCAGGCTCCTAAATTACGGGATACAGAATCAATTTGATCTGCATTAAGAACTGGACATGCGTCAATGAGAATATTTTAATGCTTGATTTTAAAATAAAGGAATAGAGATGGTTTTATAGGTATTTATGCCTCAAATGACGATGCTCTTGAAACAGAGAAGATTGTATTTTTTAATCAATTGACAAGTGTCTTAGATGGAATCGCTAATAGATTTTTACTACGCTAATAGCTAATGATTTTTACTTGGGTATTTTAATGGTAGAGTAGGAAGGCACGCCCAAAATGATGTGGTCGGTAGGTATGACGAGGAAATTGTGAAAGACAATGGTAAGAGGGTGATAGAAGGCTACATGCAATATGGCTTAAAAATCTGGAATGGGTCCTTCAAACATAAGGATATTCACAAATTTACATGGATTAGAGGAACAAGAATAACAATCATAGATTACGTACTTGACAAACATAAAAACAAAGCCAAGGTGAAAGACATCAGAGTATATAGGGGTGTAGAAAGTAAGAGAGAAAGAAATTGCCTATAGAAATAAGTAGGGAAACAAAAAAGGAAGTTATAAAAAGCTAAGAATGCTGCTAGAGAAAAGAAATGTGAAGAAATTGACCAATGCATTGTAGTACCAAAGCAAAATAGTCTTGGAAAGTTATAAAAGATCTAAGAACCAATGAGAAAAAAATGTTTAGCCTTACAACTTATAAGCCTATGACAGTGGAAAGAATATTATGAAGAATTGATGAAAAAGACAGAAAAGAATCCATGAATGTTTACAATATTAGTATGGGGAATATAGATAATGACATGGAAGACATTACAATAAATGAGATTGGAAAGGCTCTTAGAACATTTAACTAGTGGTGCTACGGAATGGCACAGACTTTCCGTATAGTTTTCTATTTCCTTGGGTTTTCGCTAGCTATATTGAATTGTCACATACTCATTCTTCCCAGCTGCCATCTATCACCGTCAAAAGTACATTTTTTGTATACCAGTATTATAAACAACCCTTTTACATTAACAAAATCGTTCATAGTATGGCATATTATTGCACGAATCATTAAGTCATCACTATTTCTGCACGAAATATGAGCCATCACTGACGTAATAGTCACGCCCCTATATATTTTCAATTATGGAGTTTAAAGAAGGCAGTGGTACCATATAAATAGATTGCAGTGTTCCCAGTAAAATCAAATACGTTATGAAAAAACCTACTTTTAAAAACTGATTTATTAATTAATTACTCCTTTAAAATTATATTTTGTTTTTAATTTGTAATATAACAAGAACAACATAATAAGAACAACAAAAAAAACATGAAATTAATTCTTGTGAACATGTACCTTAAGTGTACAATCTGATAAATTGGTCAGTGACAGCTGACCAATTTGCATTTATATCTAAAATGCTTGTTTTTTCTTTGCTTTCTGCACTAACCAATATCTTGTTAGCTATTTGAATCTTGTTATTCACCGATTCTTCGTATGTGTGTATGCTCGGCTACACTTGTAGTCCGCCATACTCCATGAAGTTTAAGTGTAGTGGTATCACCACCATTATCTGCGAGAAACGTCGCGGATGTTCTCCTAAACGAGTGACCAGAGTACTTTTATGCATTTGGTGATCTTAAACCTTTGCAATATTTTTTGGTATTTTCGCAAATGTATTGATACCAATTGGAATGCAGCTGCATTTGCCATGATTGTAAAACAAACAAGTTTTTTGTGTTTAACATGTAAGGGTCTTAAGGAGTGTATTTTTTTACAGACCTCAACATAATTAAATTCTTCACTGGAAACGATAGTAAATATTCCGGGCTTGTTATTTTTTGTTCACTATCAAAACAGAACCTTCTTCTTTCACATCGTTCATGCACAAATTGTACAATTCGACACGTCTACAAGCATCAAATATGCCAAAAATAGCAACAACCTGAAAATCATACCAGTTATTAATACAATACACCAGTTAATAAATAAAACTTAACTATTATTGCCACAGTCATTATTATACCTTTATGAAAGAAAAGTTTCATCATCAACTTTTGTAAGAAGTGTGTTTACATCTTCTTGGGAAAATACCATTGTCTTTATAGGTTGATATCCCACATTTACGTATTTCATAAGTAAAGTTACGTTATGAAAAGTTCCAATATCAATATTCTCTTTGATCTTTAGCATTTCCTTTAATTTGAAATAAGTGTACCATAGTGTCGACGCTTTTCATGCTGTGTACTTAATGTTTAAAGAAGCATGCATTAAATTAACAAACGTCTTAATTCTAGCATGTGCATTTTACTTACTTAACCAAACTGCTCCGATAGATACGAAAGAACAGCAGCTTTGCATAATAAATTTGCATATTTTTTATCCATAAATTTCCTTAACTTTAAGTACTCTTTCTCATAAAGTTTGCAAGGCTTTTTCGGTATCATAGCATTTTCTGCTTTTGCAGCTTCTTCCTCAATTTCTCTAGACAAATCCATTATGCTTGAATCGCGACTTTCAAACTAATTGCCATTTGTAAACAAATTTGTCGCTTAGGTAGCATTCATGACGTCAAAACATGAATTTGAAATCATCTACAACTACGAAATACAACTTAACACAATTAATTTCGCTTCCTTAAGTCCTTATAATACTGTTATACAAAAAAATAGTGAATGAAACTCGTTTATAATGTTACTGTTTTGCACTCATAAGAAGAAATTACAGAACTCTCTTCTAACGTCGTTCGTTCGTTAATATCTTCTTATTCGTGCAAAAAAGGATAACGTTTTAAAACTAATTGCATAATATGCTATCGTCATTTTCTTAATATTTTGGTTTCCTATTGGTAGAACGGAAACATTAATTTTAGAATATTAAAGAACACAAAAACCTAGCCGTAAATCGCAATTTTCTTTTAAAAATTATGTGCCGTTTAAGAGAAAATGGCGTTTTAAGCACAACTAAAAATGCGAAATTTGAAGCTCATTTTCACAAAAAATGTTTGAGTTTTCAACATACTTTATTTGAAGTTATTTGAGGCACATACACTCACAAATATAATAATCTTTACAAATTGCGGATAATGTGCATATTAAAGATGTGAGAGATCTTTCAAAAAATTTACATTTGTATAATTTTTTAAAAAACAAAAAAATTACTCAAAATAAACTTTACGTCTTATTAAAGAGTGTAATTATCACTATCTGTTACAAAAGTTTCAAGAAAAAATTGCAGCCATATATGAGAAAATGACGTTTGAGCATTTCTGAAAATGCCGAAATTTGAGCTACTCTTCACAGAAAACGGTAGTTTTCCAGAAACTTTACTTGACATTATTTAAAGCATATATACTCGTAAATATAATAATGTGAAAAAATCGCCGATAATGTAATATTAGCGACGTGAGGAACGTGAAAAACTTAACAATTTTGTAATATTTGAAAAAACCAACCGATTGACCAATATATTGTTCAAGGAAGATGCAAGAATAACATCTTGCAAATTATTCGCAAGATAGTAGATGAAGTATCGTCTGAAAATGTTAAATATTACCCTTCACTCTTGATAAAAAGCACTTTTACGCCTCACATGAAAAGGAAGCATTGACAAAAAACAAGCAATTATAGCAACATTACTTTTCCTGTATGTTGTATGAGTTGAAAGTTTGTTTACGGAAAATGCTGTGAGAAAAAAATCAGCATGCATACCCTGTTTAATTTTTTTCTTTCTCCATTAATATGATCATTACATTTTCATAAACTAACAAATATTCATTAACGTTTTCATTCATTGCTCAGTATCTTCTCTATTATTTCAAGTTCTGAAGAAGTTTCTACAATTTTGTATTTTGTAACTTCAACCTTTTTGAAAATAATGTATCAAAATGTTTCAGAAATATGTGAATTTATTCATTTATCCACTTTACATTGCAGTGTGTAAGAAAAACCTGAAATATTAGCTTTTCAAGTGCTCAGGAGATCATGTGTCAAAATCACACAACAACGGTCCTTCTAGGTAGGACGAAATTCCGGTCCTTCTAGTGTTAGGTCTATCACAGGGGTTAGTGGTAAAGATTAGTCGAAAAGATTTAGAGTTAGAGAATTTTAGTTTGACTGATGAGAGAGGATAGTGTCTGACGCCTAAAATACAGTGGCGAAGATAGAGTCATGTAGTTGGGTATTCTGAAAATATTATCTTACATTTTTTTGTAAATTAGCTCCATTCATCGTTTTTCTTCAACAAAAACGTCGATAATGTATTCTTTAAAGCTTTCGTTTCTGCACAGTTAATTTCCTACGGAATTTCTCAGGAATGTCTAAACTCTTTAATGTAATCGTAATGCTGTGTATAAAGGGAAAGTTAGTCTGAGTTGTATCAACCGAACCGTCGCTTGATATTTTTTCTATACCAATTTGTGTAACATATACTTCAGCAAAAAAACTGTAGGCATGTATTTTTGCATTATTAATGTAAACATTTGTCAGTTCATTTCGAGGCTGCTCACTGTCAAGGAATCGATATTGTTTTATTAGGAAAGAAAATTTTCTGAACGAAAGGACGCTTGTAAGTAGAAAACTGCTTTTCGTCCTGAAATTCAATAAAATGAAAGTTGTCGAAATTTTGAAATATGTAGTCCGTCTGAGTCACTATTGTAGGTATCAATAATTTTAAAAGATACAATTTTGTACCTTTCAAATAAATCTCACCCTGAAAGTTCATTCATAGTCATCTCTACTTTGATGCATATTTCAATAGTTTCTTCATATCTAACACGGTATATTAGTACGTATCGCTACTATTTCTATCTCTACGGCGTAGTACGTAAGTCATGATTCCGCATTGTTGAGCGAAAAGTGCATTTCGATATCGTGAATCGTTTAGAAGTTATGAGACTGGCGCATAAGTCAGTGGGACATTGTCTGTAACACTATCTTTATCTTCATTAATTGTTTCGTAAAGAAAACTAACAAAAATCACATAAACGGCACATTAAGAACTCTATTTTCCCACAACGTCAGGTGATGAGGTGAATTTGCCTCTGAGACGTGGGTGTGCATCGCTGTACAAGTCCGTGCCTACCGAGAGCCAAGGCTGCAGCTGGGGCCTCTGCCCAGTGAATGCAAGTGAAAGAGAGATAGCGTACGCCTCTTTTGCGCATGCGCGGCAGAGCCAGCCGGTGTCTATCCACTGGCAGGCTCCTCGCTCAGCTATCGGCCCCAAAATGTATATTTCTGCAGCCCTGCTAATTGCCTCGCGCGTAAAGGAGTCGAACACATTTAATTTTCTTCAACGATTCAGTAACAAAAATATTGAAAAATGGTACACGTCAGATTTTATTAAAAAATGATTTGCGTATTATAGGGCTCCCAATTACCCTTCAGCTTCGCCACTGCCGAGACCTTATTAGAATGTTTTGCAGTCGCTGAGTCCGAATACAGTATCAAAAGTATCTTTGACAGCATCCATTTTTTATGAACAGTATTGCAATTATGTTACTTTATTTGGGTTTTAATTTTACAAACCACCAAGGTAATGCAAAAGGAATCAGATCAGTTATTTGAAAAATATTAACTGTTGCATTAAATTAAATTTATTAGATATTTGCATGTCTCAGTGTACTTGTCACCAAAATTATAATGAACTTTACAACACTGTTATAGAAGAATGACCATTGAAGGAGATTCGAATATGGTGCAATTTATTAATATACGAAAGAGCAATATAAACGAAAAAATGTAAAAAAGGAAAAATTAAAATGAGGAATTAATTGTGATAAAAAATAAAAGTATAATTTAGTTTATTTATTTATTATATGCATGTATATATTAATTATAATAATTTATTAATTGTTTTCATTACACACATTACGTTTCTCTCATATACGTTTCTTCACAAATTGTTTCATACATCGCCTCACCCCCAGCGGATAGGATGAGGATGGTAACAATTGTAACCTGATTGATACCTGGTATGTGATTATTGGTATATTGAGTTTCTAATACATTTATAGTATAATAAGTCAATCTGATATACGTATAACATGCGTCAAATTTGTTATTACATTCTGTACCCTCCCCCCCTTTCCGAAATTAATGCATTTGAGTCTTAACCTGACCCCTCTCAAAAGAGAAGTCTGGATCCGCGCCTGGTTTGCACACGAGATTCAGTTTCTGTAACGCTTTGTTCGATGTAAGGTGTAAAGTCGTAAATTTTACGTTGCGCGCCTGCTGGTGTTTTAAAGTTGTCAATTTTGTGAAAAATGTCCAGGGAAAGTATTCATGTGACTGAAATTCAGCGTATTCTTCAAGAACTGTCGGATGACCAAGATGATCATGAATTTGATAGTGATAGTGACCTGAGTGTTGAAAATATAGAAGAACATCAGCATGATAGTGCATCCGCACAAGAGCTTTCTGACACTGAATATGAAAGCTCATCAATGACATCAATTTTTGTTGGTAATCCTTATATAACATATGTAATATATAGAATATATGTTCTATATCATTCAAAGATATTACACAGAGAGATAAGATCGCGTAGTTCTACAATTTCTTTATTTTGTTCTAGAGTCAACGAATGTCATAAAATTTACGACACGCGCCTGCTTGTGAGAAACTTTTGCGCGCCCGCTAGAGGGTTAAATTTTGGAATTTACAGATACTTCATAAAATAAGATCAATTATCTCTCCCAATGTACTGAAATGTACCAACAATGTCTCGTCATAAATTATTACGAGATCGTGCCGTTTCAATTACATCATTTACCTTAGGACTGTTATAATCGTGACCCGTTCCGAATTTATAGATTAATTTATCTATGGGCGCCAGGATTTGGTTACGATAATTGATACTTGAAACCAATACTTCCACAGCTAATCTTAACGAATGGATAAATGTCCGGCTAGCTGGGTCAATGGGTCACGTTATGGATAATCGCTATCGCCTAGATAGCCGAATATTTGATCTGCCAACTATACAGTATGGCGAGGAATCTGAAGGAATAATTAAATATATCGCGACCCTAAAGTAAAAAGGTTCTATCTGCACCGCAGTAAATTTTACAGGAGAGCATTTCAAAGTTTTGTCGCTCTCTAAAACAAAACTATTTTATTAAATGTATTGAAACTTTGTCAGTGTACTTGACATCCAAGCACAAAACTGTAGACTGATAATTATTCTAAAAGCATTGTAACTTTGGTAGAAACCAAGACCCTATTTTTTCAGATAGAACCTTTTTAATTCTCAATATGCATTTTCAAGTTGAGCAAAAAGGTTCTATCTTTGTTGGTAGAAAATTTGACTGGTACATTACTTAAATAATTGCAGATATACATGTAACGTATCATTTATTAAATTTTAAAGAATTCAAAGAAATGTTCTTACATTTTAGTAGAAATCTTATTTAGAGTACTCAATTTTAATTTCATGGCATTGCTTAGACTTAGCCAACTAGAAGTGGAAAAAAATAACCTATTGTAAATTACAGAATTACACTTAAATTTGAAATGACATATTACAAAATATTAAAGTAAAATGTCGCGTAGCCATAGTATTATTTTTGTTTTTTAAGCAATTCTATGGAGTAGGTTTGATCCAGAGTTGGCATCCATTTCAACATGTATGCTAAATCGGCTACCTTTTCCTTATTCAAAACGTCTCTTTCGCCACGTACGTTTGCACAGGTGGATAGATGGAAGAAGAACTTTTCGCCACCCATCTTGTAGAAATGTATGGTCGCTCATTTACGTTGGAAAATTGTGAATCAGAATGTTTAATTTTATACTCTACTTTAGCTAGTCTTTGAGTGAATTTTACTTGCGAAACTTGGGTGAAAGGCATTTATTGAAATGAAGATGTTTGCTGCTTTTATGGAAATCCTTAAAATGCATTGTTTTTCCTCTGAATAATATTAAGTGGCATTTTTATATTTACTGCCAAATGTATCCGCATGAAAGAAATCAGTGACCAGAATTCACTAGCTCTCACGCTTTCTCTATCTGGTAATGAACATTGTGTATTTCCTGAATACGCAAGTGACCAACAGTAGAATATTTCAAAACTGTCATCGATTTGTGGGTGTTTTTTTAGAAAGTCCTTCATTACCAGAGACAATTCTGATTATTGTTTTGGGGTACACAGCTGTCGCTCCACATTATAATATGTTTTACCTTAGGTGAGTTTTGAATTATTTTTTACAAAATTTGGGAAACGGCATTTGCAATGTCATGTTCAGAATGGCCTGTGTCAATTTCTGTCCAAATTGCACAATATACATCTTTGGTTGGAAAAAACATGAACTGTCATGTTAAATAAATTTAATTTTCTCCTGAAGAAGAAAATACTTGTTTGCTCTCGGAATTCCTATCACATTTTCTAATTGAAAGGGCACTGAAATTGTATGTTCATCTTTGATCTTATGATCTTCCTCTCTTTCCTTTCTCTCTCCTGTTTTCCTTGTTTTCTACGTTTTCAGTATATTTTAATTTTAAATCATTAGAAATATTATTTTCCAACTCATTAATTCTGTATTCGCATCTGTCCGCTTTTGGCTGAAAGAAATCCAAATTAAATTCTTCATTAAAAATATTCCGATATATAGATAATTTTACAAATTGACATCTTTCGATTACACAACATGCCTTGTAGAAGTCGTACGTTTTCGTGATATTTAAGTTCGAGGCGAGGCACTCCTTAGTAGTACTAGGTCTACAATAGTGACTCTCTGTTTTAGGGAAAGATTTAATGTGTGCCCTCACTCTGTCTTTCACGTCTTTGGTATTTTATCCTTAGTTTTGCTACCTCGATCGTCTAATTTTGGTGTTCCTGTTATTTTATCTTTGTGTAAATGTGCATTATTTATCATCTTCTGGCTTATAGAAAGTGCGTTGAGGTAGAACTTCTTACACACACAATATTT
>JAHLJT010004293.1:0-10207 GCA_031308135.1 Acheta domesticus
TGGGGTTGGGTGATACATGAGGTACTGGGACAGTACCCTCAGCCACAAACCAAACCCAACTGAGGGATTAATGAGGTCGCCCGACCCGGATGTAATGGGCACTTGTATCAGATGAAAGCTTCTTTTCCCCGGGCTTATCAAGAATGATAGGACGAGTTAGAAAGATTAATGCTTTAAGAGTGAGAAATCCAAACATTACCACAAGTGAAATCGCTCATGCTTGCGAAGGACTGAAATATGGATCTTCTCACACAGCACTCATTTCAGCGTCATTACCATTGCGACCGCACCTGATCGGATCACAAAACGTTTGCTGGGATTCAAAATCGAGCGCTTTAATCACAAGGTACACGATTTTCCATGATATTCACTGCTTATATTCTAACTATTGTTAATAATTTTGTCTCAAAGCCATCAAATACGTTGTTGGTACGTCTGGAATAGTCCGTGAAAATGTAATTAAAATATGTGTATTGATACCGTCAAAATAATAAGGCTTTGTTCTGAAGGCTTTCATATTAGATTTAATTCCCCGCTATTCATTTGACATTTAAACAAATTCTGCGAGTGAATCCACAACACAAATTTAAGGAACAGTTTTCATTCTTATTTTCAACAACTTTGTAAATACGACTGAAATCGTTCTATTAATCCGATATTGACGAGAGTAAAAGCTTTTGACATGGGTATCGAATTCCATTACCGAGCCATTTTGCTTTCTCCACTCACGCGCTCTTCGGGAGCTGTTGACTTAAAGATCATCCCGTGGAGCGCCGTTGTTGCAGAAGGGGATGGACGCTGACATAAATCTGGGCGGCGCGCCCCACCTGGCGGCGCGGCGCGGGGCGTCCCACGGGAAAAGCCGCGCATTGTCGTCGCTGGTCACGGGGGCGGGAGCCCCGTCCGCGGGCGGGCGTGCGCGGGGCCGGTCACCGGCCACCGGCCACCGCGGGGAGCTGCGCACAATGGGCGCGGGCGCACGACGCCGCGACGCAGGGGGTTGAGGGCTGGCGGGCCACCTCCTGCCGCGCACTATCCGCCCGCCTGCCCACTAACTCATCCATCCACCCACCCATCCACCCACCCACCCACCCACTCGCCCAAACGCCCGTCCGAACCGCTTGTCGCCCATCGACTGACGGTGTGTTTGCTAATTCACCTGATCGACCGCTTCCCCCTGACCCGATCATCCAATCACCAATCTCCCACTCACCCACCGGTCTCTCATTCACATGGTCTCCCATTCAACTGATCTCCTGTTCAACCGATGTCCCATTCACCCGATCTCCCGCTCGCCCGATGTCCCGCTCACCGATCTCCCTCTCACCCGATCTCTCGCTCACCCGATCTCCCGTCCACACAATCTCCCATCCACCCGATTTCCCATCCACCCGATTTCCCATCCACCCGATTCCCGTCCACCCGATTTCCTATCCACCCGATCTATATCCCCCGATCGCTCATGTACCCGATCGCCCCAACTACCCGACCAACTGTTTGCATCATCACATCGGCTGATTCACCCGTCGACTCGTGGTTCTCCCTTCCCGCTTGGGAATATAGTCCTAGTATATGTCTAGAACATCTCTATTTTTGGTTGAGACCTCCGTTATTCCACAAGACGTTGTATTACAGAAAAATGTTGCGAGGTATCATGGAGATTCTTCCTTCCATTCTATTTCATCTTGAAGATAGTGGCGGAAGTCCCATTAGTTAACACGGAGGGACCTCAAGATACATTCCAAATACAGGAACGGCGTCCGGGCAGGTTGCCTAGTTCAGGACGCCTAGCCTGTACGTGTGCAGCCATTTTGGATGAAATTCACTCCGTCTCTACTTCAATTCCCAACCGATTCACCTTCCATTGGCATACATCTGGCATGCGGTGCGGCTGACATTGTAGATCGGTCACAAATGTCCCCTCCATTCCTATTTTTGTGTATTTCATTATTGCCCTCTAGTGATTCATCACGAGCGTTCTCGTATGCCAGTAGGTTGTTGTTTACCACGTCTACCCAGAGCCCCTGTGCCCAGCACCGCGACCGAATTTCCAGCACCCACTCAGTTGAGATGCAAGGATCGACATAACCGCCAGACTTCTCGGCTGTCCGGGTGACATCGCGTCGTTGCCTGACGCGGCGTCACCCGGACAGCCAAGAAGTTATGGACTCGAGCCGCGGAAGCTTACGTAACAAGAAAGCTTACGAAGTGTACATAACCGCCAGACACCAACGCATTCCATTCCCTTCCAAACCCCCTCACTGAACCCTCCACCTTTTGCATCCTCCGACGTCCTCGGACCTGGTCCCGCATGGCCACCACCTCCTCCCTCCCATTCCGCGCCCTTGCCACCGGCCCGTGCACTGGCTCGCGCCGCCCGGACCCCCACCCCCGCCCCCCGCGGCGCGCAGCACAGAGGCTATCATGTCGGCGTTTTGTTCCCGCAACGAGCGCGCGCCACGGCGCGCCGCGCCGCGCCGGCGGGTTTTTCTGAAGGCCCCTCTCTGTGGGCGCGCGCCCGGCCCCGCCCCGCCCCTCCCCGCCCCGCCCCGCCCCGCCCCGCCCGGCCGAGGACGCGGGGGCGCGAGCGACCCGCGCTTTCGCCCGCGCGCAGTCTATTAGTCAGCGGGGCCCGCTATTGTTGCGGCTGCAGCCGCGCTGACGAGTCAATTGCGCCCCGCCCCCCTGCGGGGGCGCCGGTTCCCCCCGCGCGCGCCAACTGTTGCCAATTTCAGTTCTGATGCGCTTAACCAGTGACCGCCTTCTCTGTGAGTAGACTGTTTCGTTCTCCGCGTGTCCCAAATCGGATGGTCAGAGCAATGAACGTTTTCTTCAAAAATAGAAAGAAATCGACTACTGGCTTACTTTAGCTAAATGGTAATGTAATTACTGTTTTTTGTCACTTCTAGTAATAAATTATTGTTTTTCAAAACCATTAACAAATCAAGGGCAATAAGCTATACCAACCACAGGAATTCTCCAAGTCTTCGTGATGTTGTTATAGTTGATTGCGGTTTAAGTGTATCTAATCTTACCATTTAAAGGCCTTGTAATATGAACAACACCAAGTAGTGATAAGATCAGCCACACTTTCGCCAATATCGAAATATTGACCTTTTCTAATTACTAACTGTTCTAAAGCAAGATGTATTTTTTCCAATCTTTTGGCTCATTGGTTTCAATTTAGAAAAAAAATTACCATTTTCATTTCAAATTTAACTATATACTCTTTTTTTTTTTTGCACCCAGAACTGTATGACGATTATCTGCTACATTACTCAATTTAATTGTTGAAACCACAGTACTGCGGAATTCCAGACATGCACTGCACTTACGGGGGCTAATGACCCAATCTATCGGAGCTGCGTGGCTGGTGGGAGAAAATAGTTATGGCGAGCAAACAGCTGTCAATCAAAATTTTAGTGCATCCACACTTTTTGTCTAGCAAACTCAGCAAAGACCTGGCCTGGCTTTACAACACAATAAGATGTTTAAGTTACAAAGTCTGTGACATCCAAAAATTACAATAAAAAATACAATACAAACAGCGAAAAAAATATTGATATAAATGACCAGAGGATAAACAGAAATTGGTTCTTCCAAATACATTCAGATGCTTTATCGTAAGACAGAGCACGTGACAAAATGGTTGATACTTTTCGAACAGCGAAGTAACTCCTTTTCTACAAACGTTAATTAAATCTGCGGATTTGAACAATGTATTGCTCTAGCTAGGTGGTGATAACTGCATGATTATAATGTTTGTTAGCGACAATTCTATTTTCATTATTAAAATAGTTGTTTGACATCTTAAAATGGAATTCGTTCTTTGCCGGATAAGACGGTAATGCTCTGTTTTATCTTAAACCTTAGACGGTCGATACTAAACAAGTGTAACATATCCTGAGACACAATCCTCATTTTCAACTTATCTCTAACATAATATTACACTAATGATGACTAAGGAGTGGATTTCTATGATTTTGCATAATCCTTGTCCGTTTCTTCAGGACGTAGCTAAGTGAAATTTCTTGACAATTGGTTGGAAATTGATGATATTTAGATTAATATGTTAGTGCATATTCTGTATATTCGGCCAATTTCTCCTGTTGGTGCATATTCGCGTAATTATAGGCGCATGTTTTGCATATTTCGTTAAAATAGAGATTTATCTCTAAAACGTTTCATCTTTTCGTAGAATCTATTTACTTGTGAGCGTTCATTGATTAGAAGAGCTTGCCGCAGTTTGCGTTTTTTTTCTTTTATATAGATGATAACATATTTGTGCAAATGAAGGATATTTCTTAATATGACATTTATAAAACTACGCAGAAGAAATGCAACAAGACATGCAACGTACTTCACTAAGGTGAATATTTACTTCAATTATTTCTTCCGCGAAGTAAGGTAAATTATATTATGTTGCACAAAAATATATTTCATTCCAAGCATGCTTATACTGAATTTTATCAAAAAGATTTGTATAGGAAATGAAATATTGTTAATTTGTATTGCATATTAAGTGCATATTTGATAATTTTCAGGTCATAAATGCATATTTTTAAAAGCATATTTCAAGACTATATGGCATAAAAATCCTGTCCCTACTGATTACACTAACAGAGGAAACCATATCTCACGATCCATATTTATGATGAACGAGTATTTAATAGTTAAGGGTTTTCACAATTGATAACAGGTTTTTCATTCTTATCAATTGCTTCCGCAGTGTGTCTCTTCGTACATTTTGGTTCTAATGAATGAAATAAAAATTAATTATCTGAACTTCGGGGCGCAAATCTTGCAACATAAGTGAGTGCAGATTAATTAATCAATATTTTTGTGATACAACATTCACAATTATTGTCATATTTAAAATAATGTTTGCAAGAAATTGTAGAGTAATATTACATAATTAACAAAACGAAATTCGATTATTTTGCGCAGATGTTTTTCATGTGTTCAATCCACTAAAATTGCTCAAGTACTTTCTCGTGATGTTCAATATTGGCTAAAATGACTAAGGCGTTCATCCATCTATTTCAGTACTAACCTAGATAAGTTTTGTCCCTTCGAACGCCTTCCTAAAACGTCGATATCTCAAAATGTTCCTGCATTACATCCCTAAAGCCTGTTACTGTAAAGCCTTACTTCATAGTTTGCCATCACTCCGCATCAGCTCCTCAATTTCTGCCAAATCTCTCGTAATGATGTCCGTATAGTTAGCACATCCACTGTCAAAAAATTACAAAAGACTATACCATAATTTTGTTCCAATTTTGAACTAATTTATACCCACCTTAAAAAATTTTCTACCAATGCAGAACATCAAAATTTACAACGTGTCCCGTGGGTGCGCTAACTTAACGTTAAGTTAGCATATCCACACAAGAAAAATGCGTTAAATCAAAAAAAACAAATATACCACAATTTTGTACTAATTTTGAACTAATTTATACCCACCTTAAAAAATTTTGAACCGATGCACAACATCAAAATATACAACGTTTAAGAGTGGGTGCGCCAGGTTAACGTTAAGTTGGCAGACTCACACAAGAAAAATGCATTAAACCAAAAAAAAAAATATACCACAGTTTTGTACTAATTTTGAACTAATTTATACCCACCTTAAACAATTTTAACCGATGCACAACATCAAAATATACAACGTTTAAGAGTGGGTGCGCCAGGTTAACGTTAAGTTGGCAGACTCACACAAGAAAAATGCATGAAACCAAAAAAACAAATATACCACAGTTTTGTACTAATTTTGAACTAATTTATACCCACCTTAAAAAATTTTTAACCGATGCACAACATCAAAATATACAACGTTTAAGAGAGGGTGCGCCACGTTATGATTGGGTGTAGATTTTTATGACCTAAAATATCGCCAAAAATGATCAATAAAATGCTTCTAATATGTTTTAAAAATACCGTAAAAGCAAAGAAAATTACGCAAAAAATGTTATCAAAAACAGTTCAGATGAACAACTCATGCTGTTCGATACATTACTGATGTAATCGAGACTACGTCTATTTGTTCAAGTGAACCCAACTTTCAATGTTTCGCTTTCGACTGTCCTTTGCCAGAAAATCTCTGTCTTTATTTATCCCGGCTAATCGGCTGAACGGACATTGGCGCTGAATTGCGTCACATACAACAGTCGACATTACAATAAGTGAGCGAAGAAATGGAGTCGGCTACTCAGGAATTTGTGGAGCTTCTCGTTAATATTATTTGATGCAAGTACCATAAAATGATATTAAAATTGATGAAATCAGCGAAAAATGCATTAAAATTAAGGGAAAAGGTAAAAAATGACTTATTATTCGAAATCGACGAAAAATACTAAAAATGTCCTATAAAAATGGGTCATTTCCTTTTGTCATAATACGTATATCATGATAAATGATATCATATATCATTTGATAATATCATGAAACGGCATTGATTCTGAACGTGAAAAAAAAGTGACATTTCATTAAAATCTGCTCCCTGGTTACGAGGTACAAAGTGTTTATGTCTTTTTTATTATATTCCGATTGTCTCGTTTTGATTCGCTCGTTATGGATGTGAAACACTGAGAAAAAGTGAAAAAATGTAGGTGGTTTTATGCCAAATTCAGTATTTAAAATGTGAATATGACTGCAAAAATACTTATCTATTGTATTAATATGTTCTGAAATTATTACTTACATTTCCGTATAGTTTGGAAATATTAAGGAACACCATGTTAGTATTCGCTGATTTTACTATGTCATCAAATCGTTCAACATCTTTTGTTCATCAACGTAATGTAGCCTGTTTACCAGAAACAGCATGTAAACTACAAGTTGTTATAATCTTTCGATATCAGGCATTATTAATCAAAGAACAAATGGCGTCAGTCATGTTAATAATATGAGTAACATGCAATGTTACTTAAGGAACATTACGTATTAATACACACGTGCTTCTCCACTTTCAAAGTGGGATGACGTAAGCCCTTTCACTTCCATATACCTATTTAAGAGACCATTGGTGGAGAATTTTAAGTAATCAGACAATATTTGAAATATCCTGCGATGCTCGAAAGACACAGCAATCAACAGATATTGTCACGTCAAGATTCTAAAAATTTCGTGTGGAAAATCCAGTAAACGATGGGGGTGGAGAAACGCCACCTTTTGTTCGCCGGCCTGCTCTCCTAAATGATCAACGTTATTCTGTAAGGTTTTTCCTGCGCACAGTACCTGAACCCCCTGAGTTCATTCGCCCAGCGCGCACGCGACAGGTAGCATTGAGGGATGGAAAGGGTAGGAGGATGCTCAGGTAGAAAGCTCAATGAAAACTCCTTTCTCTCTTCCTTCTGAGAAGGACAGCTTTTCTGTTCGTGCCAAAATTCCCCATCTTCATTCACTATTTCTTAACAATTTTGTAAGTACATTTCATAAAATAATATGTTGTTTGGTATTCAACTGTTGGTACTGTTAAATGTTAATTGTCATGATAAAAAGAATGCAATGAAACAAGAAACTGAATTATCACTCACTCAATTCTAACAGAAATTTTCATTGAATAAATGTTTTGATATCGAACATCAAATGTATAATTAATAGTATTATAATTATTTATAAATAAATGTCTTTAGCAATAGCAAAAAAAGGTGGGACTGTCATTACAACATGTACAAGAAATATGGTATAAATAATAAATATAAAATATAGTACAGAAAATTAATGCAATGCAAAAATAAAATACTCTTAAAACCGAAATAGCACAACAAAAGTCAACAAATTCAACAAGAGTATGATGTCAAAAGGCCGAACTTTAAGTCTGGAATTTTCGATAGAATAAGGAAACCATTCATTCTATTATACTTGAACGACAAAATTTAAAAAAAAAGGAAACATATGCAAAAACTTTGAAAAAACACACCATATAATTTTTTCGATCCCCTGAAAATGTTTTTTAGTCAAGTATTAAATGTGGGTACTTCTAGGGTATTCACAGTGCGCTAAAAACTGTAATTTGTTGTTCAGATAAATAATTAATCAGCTTCTAAATATGAAACTCGTTCAGATAAAATATAAGTGCAACAAAGAAAACAACATACTTTCGTCTGAACACATCAGATACTACAGATACTTTCGTTTAGTGTATCCACTCATTATACTAGTTTAGTGAAGTATACTCTAATTCAGTGAAGAATCATTGATTATCATTATATTAATTCCTTGCGTGCAATTAAAAATTCATAACTAACAATCAGAATTCAGAAGAAGGATCAAAATCGTTTATTTACGCCATTATAACACAGAAGTGGCCAACATATTTCCAGTCGGGCATGAAACATCAACAAAAATATACATAACAGACTACTTAATAACTACATCAACTACATACATTGAATGCATAAAATAAAATTGGTGAAGTGAACGTTGATTTGACACTAGCTGACTAACGGATCAACACTAACATCACATAAAGCATTTGGTCTTCACATGTTATAAATGTAAAATTTATAAACGTCAGATGTATTTACCCGAACTAAAATGTACGTCAGAAAAACTTCTGTATCAGATGCGACTCTTTTTCACTTTCCGATATTTATACATGTATTTTCTCTCATTCCTTTCTTAACATTTCGTGGGAAGTAATGTTTACACGGCTTTTTCAGCTTCTTCAAATATTCTTCTGGAATATGTCCAATGTCTTTCATTTGAAAGCATTTTTCCCCACTAAGTTACTGAGGACATCATACGTATAGAATAGAAGGCCCACTAAAATGTAGGTCTATTTCAGAACCAATACATTATCAAATGTATGCCTCGAATGGTAAAGGTGGAATTGAAAATGTAAATTATCAAATAGAAATGAAAAAATGTAGAACGTAACACGTGGATAATTGTAATTGCTCTCGTACAAAATTATGGTATATTTGTTTTTTTTGTTTAATGTGTTTTTCTTGTGTGGTAAGCCAACTTAACGTTAACCTGGCGCACCCACTCTTAAACGTTGTATATTTTGATGTTGTGCATCGGTTCAAAATTTTTAAGGTGGGTATAAATTAGTTCAAAATTAGTACAAAATTGTGGTATATTTGTTTTTTTTTAACGCATTTTTCTTGTGTGGGTTTGCCAACTTAACGTTAACGTGGCGCACCCACTCTTCAACATTGTATATTTTGATGTTGTGCATCGGTTCAAAATTTTTTAAGGTGGGTATAAATTAGTTCAAAATTAGTACAAAATTGTGTTATATTTGTTTTTTTGGTTTAACGCATTTTTCTTGTGTGGGTTTGCCAACTTAACGTTAACCTGGCGCACCCACTCTTCAACGTTGTATATTTTGATGTTGTGCATCGGTTCAACATTTTTTAAGGTGGGTATAAATTAGTTCAAAATTAGTACAAAATTGTGTTATATTTGTTGTTTTAGTTTAACGCATTTTTCTTGTGTGGGTTTGCCAACTTAACGTTAACCTGGCGCACCCACTCTTCAACGTTGTGTATTTTGATGTTGTGCATCGGTTCAAAATTTTTTAAGGTGGGTATAAATTAGTTCAAAATTAGTACAAAACTGTGGTATATTTGTTTTTTCGGTTTAACGCATTTTTCTTGTGTGGGTATGCTAACTTAACGTTAAGTTAGCGCACCCACGGGACACGTTGTAAATTTTGATGTTCTGCATTGGTAGAAAATTTTTTAAGGTGGGTATAAATTAGTTCAAAATTGGAACAAAATTATGGTATAGTCTTTTTTAATTTTTGAATAAGTGGGTGTGCTAACTATACGGACATGGGCTCACCTGGTGAGGAGTTGTCGCCGCCGACGGCCGAGGTCACCGCGCCCCTCGCGTCACCACCTGGCCTTCGCCGGCACGGGCCACTTGTTGCCGGCCGGTGGTGGTGGTGGTGATGGCGGTGGTGCGGAGGCTCCGCCGGCGCGGGGCGTCTGTGCGCGCGAGCCACGCGACGCCGCCGCCGCCGCTGCTGTCGTCTGCCCTCCGCGTCCGACGAACCTGCCGCCGCTGCTGCTGGTGAGCGCTCGGGCTTCGGCGTCGCTCGCGTCGTTCGCGCCGCGCAGCGCCGCTGCCGCTGTCGCCGCCCCCACCGCCGCCGCCGCCGCCGCTCACTTGTTGCGGGCGAAGGGGCGCGCGCCGGGCGACTGCCGCCGCCGCCACCGCCGCCGCCGATCGCGCACGCGTGTCGCGGCGTCCCCTG
>JAHLJT010004294.1:0-18981 GCA_031308135.1 Acheta domesticus
GCCCGATTCAAATTCCATTTCCTTCTCAGAATCGGATGTCTCCATGTGGCTGTTGCTTCCCCTTCTCTCTTTTTCCCTTGCTCAATTTGACCTGTTCAGTTGTAGAGGAAAGATTGCGTGCGGTGAGTTTTGGGATGGTTGTTAATTTGATGAAATTTGATTTTTTCGAGGTCTCCTTAACATATTTCAATATGGGCTACAAATTTTGAAAACGATTAAACAATATTAACCCCTACTACAGAACTAATCTGTGCTGTTTGTATTATTTTTTCTCTCCATAGACATAGGACTTGGCAAACTTTTCATAGCTGATGATGGTTTAAAACAGATTTTTTTACGCGTCTGAATATTTTTTTCAAAGAAAATGTGCCATGGAAATTGGGTCTGTGTGGCTTAGGTATCAATGTACATCCTATGGCAATTTGAGTTTTGGATTTAATCGCGAGTTCTGAAGATCCATTGGAGCCATGTGTCGTAGGTGGTATCAACTGTAAGTATAGAGCATGTAAATGTATAAGTAAGGGGCCAGGTTAGGACAAGGAAGAGTAAGGAAAGATTGCGCGTAGTCCGTGCCCCATTTGTTAGGGAACTGTTCTGGCATTCGCCTGGTGTTAGTCGTATAAATCACGGAAAACTACCTATTAGAGCAGCCAGCCGCTTGAGTTCTTCCCCGATCAGCGGTTAAATCCACTTATCTTGCCAGCATGGGGACTCAAACTCTAAGACCTCCCGATCAGCGGCACTGAATTATTAATTTATGTCCTAAGCCTCCTTAGCTGGTGTCAAATTCAACACCTTCAGGAGATACAGTGAATCACATCTACGTACAAAGGCGGATCTCAGGCCAAGGCTCGAACTGTTGCGCCATACCAAGAAGTTAAACAAGTTATAAAACTTGCGGTGTCAAGAACTCCGTGGATTGATGGAGACGCATCGTTTCTGCTGGGCATCCAACTCGCCCGGCGGGCAAGCCACTTGGGCGGGGGTGGAGCGGACGGATCGCAGGGCCAAGGCGAGGGGGCGTTGGTAGGAGTGGCGGCGGCAGAGGTCGCAATCGGCCGCCGGAAAGGAGACGGCCCGACGCCGCACGGGCCTCCAATGGACGACGCACAATACGAGGCGGCGGCGGCGGCGGCAGTCGGCACTTGCCCAAGGATGTGTGGCTAGGCGGATGAGTGGGTGGGGGCAATACGGGAACCCGTTCCTTTTGAATGCCCCGCTTTCCATTTACGTCAGCGGAGATGGGCAGTTTCGAGCGCGAGGGGTGTCGTGCACAGATGGAAAATCGCTCAGGAAGTACGACTAGTGGTGGCTGTAGACTGGATTATCGTGATAAGCATGGGAGAACTGGTATCATTTTTTCGTATTCCCTCCCTGATTCTCAGGCTTCTTATTACTCTACGATTATAATCTTACAAAAAAGAGTTTGGTGAAAAGAAAGGACAACTATAACTGTGATGTTCTACATTTAAGGATTTTCCTTAAATAAATTGATCTTAGTATCCGAATCCCTTAAAGAAACGAATTACTACTAATGTAAACTACACAAGTAAGAAGAAAGAACTCTTTATTTGTGGACCCACTTTGATATTAACGCATTTCCACCTGACGAAATTATATAGATTAAATCACTTTATACCCGCAACCAAAATCTCTTGATTGTACACCATTAACGGTAATCCTCATACCAATCCGTTCATTTTACACTAGTTAATGAAGAGAGGTAAACTTACAAGAGTAAAATTCTTTATTTATCAACCAAATAGCCTGTTTTCTAAATTTCAACCCTCTTTCAGGATAACTTTATCCCTTTTTTACATCCACCTAACCTCGCTTATCAAACCTGACTCGCCATGAGGCACTCGTTTGTTTCTACTATATGGTACTAAATGACGCAAATTTTTAGTGTACGATTACGCCTAGAATTAAATATACCTGCAGTTTTGAGTTGTATTTTTTGCAAAAACAAAATTGAAAACAATGGTATCCTTGAATACTATTACAACGTGCCAACAAAGGAAATAATGAGCAACTGAACTTACGTCTGTCAAGACAGAAAAATTGTGAAATATTTCTTACAATGGTTACTGGGAATGTAAACTGTTGGTTACATTCACAAATTATCTCTTAATTTGGTGTTGTAATGAACGGCTTCTTTCTTGGTAAATGACTCCGCTATTAGATACCAAAACACAACTGACGACGTCCGGAAAAATGGTGGTGTACGTGTAGTTCCACCGGCTCAACCAACACCACAAGGAAGTGGTTAACTGTGATTCAAACGATCCCTTCACCTACGCATTCCCTTCGCCGGGAAACTTCTTTTGCGGTGATTGCATGGTCCGCAAAATCCCGAGGGGCCTTCCTGCATGCACACTGCATACACGAGAAGCTTGGGTTTCCGCGAAAATGACTTACGATGCAATCCACAGGAATGTGTCTTAAATGATAACTGATATTATAAGCTATTTTTAATAATATTCCAATGAAACCATAGATTAATTATCAATTAATTCTTAAATACCTAATTCTCTTTTGCGTTCTTTGTGATCAACAAAACAAAAAAAGGCATTCTCCGTCTCCGTAGATCGTAAACAAGAACACTCCCATTCACCGGCTTCATCAGAAATGTCGCGGAATTTTGTGGTTGAGCGTTAAGTGACGCTCGCCACAGGAAGATGGTTTCTGGGTTTCTGTGTCCTCTCTTGCAATATACTCAACTATGCTCCCGCAACCGCTTACATCTTTCCGCCGTGTGGGGCTATTTTTGTGAGTATGCGAATGGAAAAATCATAGGAAGTTAGAGCTAGGGAGACCCAAGAGCCGGCTGATGATAGCACACGTGACAAACGGCAGGAGTACAATTGTCGTTAGGTTATTCAAGAGAGCTTGTGGGAAGTTCTGCTGACCCACGATGGTAAAGCCTTTTAAATTTGTAATTATTGATGAACCATTATTGGAAAAATGTTTAATTATTTAATAAATTCTAAATTCTAACGTTCAAGACTTAATAATAACTTCCAGACTGCCTTACGAGCCTTTCAAAGAAACTGAAGAGTTTAATACGAATCATAAAAATAATGCCAAAGTAACCTACAGTTGTTTGAATTTTTCTTTTGATCTCTGTTTCAACTTTTAGTACCAAGTTACACTATTCAATTAATGCCAATCGAAAAAAATTGGTATAACAATGATGTTGTAATATATAAAATCAAAGTATATGTATTCAGAAACCCTCTTTGTACTACAATCTTGGCATGTGAGGAATCCTTTCGTAGATGTAATGAAAAGTGAAATTTCTAGGGTGAAACTCGCACATCTGATCTCTCTGAATTATCATGAGGTTTGTTGATAGGAGATTTCAATATTAGGCCTCGACCCTAGGAGTCAACGAGGCTAATAAATACTAAAAAAAAACTTGTCTTGACCCTCAACAAACATCGAACAGAGTAACGGGAGGAGACTTGTGCGTGGGAACTGTAACGAGTCACTACTTCAAATGAGTACAAGCAACCCTCGGAAGACCCTGAGCTGTCGTCCACCCCGGGTGAATCCTGGCCTCGAACCGTTTGCCTTGGGTGATCCGCCGGGAAGCGGATGAGCACGGACGACGCGCCGGCCAGTTCCCGCGCCAACGGTCTTCCTTCGATGCGGTGCGGAGGACGCCCCCCCTGCGCGAAGAGGACGCCGCCGTTGGCGCGTGTGATAGCCTCGGCGGGACAGCGCGGGGTGGGGGCGGGTCCGCCAATTGCTTCAACGGCTAGCAGCTGACTGGGAGGCGGCTGGCGGCGGATGGAACTGGCGATCGCCGCCGCCCTCTATACGCAGCCTCGTTACGAGTTCTCGTTGATTCCCCGCTGCACTCCATCCAGCCCTGATCCAATCCGTGCTGCTACGATCCATCCGGTCCAGCCCAGATCAGGTCCCGCTCAATCATCCCCGCACCTTTGTACCATTAGCATTTCATTGATACAGATAGTCGTCTTCGGCTTGGTTGTAGAAACACATCCACTGTCAATCAACGGGTTGGAATGGCTCAGTGTGAACAACTGATTCCGCTGTAGCGGTCGCTGACAAGAATGTTCTAGGGGTCGAGTTCCGTCGTTGGCGTGTTTTTGACATTAGCTACCTCCGTTACTATCTGAAGGAGACTTCTAGCGACCTGCTGCTATTTTCGGTAGTTTTACGCGATTTCACTTATCAATATCTGAATAATGCCAGCAGTATCCTAACAAACGTGTTACAAACCGCGAACGATCTTTCCTTTCTCATCCGTGTCTCCTCCTTTTCCCTTACACGCACACGTACTCATCTTAGCACGACGTTATCACGTATGTCCGGACACAGTTGGCACCTTCGAGGTCGTCCCTGGCTGGAGCGCTGCAACGTTGGGGGAAATACGTAGAGAAAAAAACCCGCAAAGTGGAATGTAGATCGGCGCCGGCTATCACTTTCAGCTGTGATGGAACACCACCATCTTGCGGCAGATAACATGGAATACACGCATGTGACTATTAATCATAGTAGTTGACACGCTCGGAAACACCACTCATTCACTCCATCGTTCGAAGAATCGTTGAGAATATTGGGCGGAAACGTGTCAGAAGAGGAATCATTGTGGTGGGTCCCAGGACTGGCCTGGTACCAATCTGGGAATTACAAATCCACGTAAAACAAAGGGTTCAACGTACGTTACTTTCTTTCTCCGTCAAGCCCTGATGCAATACAATCCTCACCTCTCCAACCCATTCGTCATAGTCCCATCCGGTTTGTCAACTCTCTACCTGTTTCCATGCAATCAGTATCCGTTTTCAAATACCCCTCCTACTGCTTTCGCCCTCCTCACTTTAGTTGAAGGCATGGAACTTCACAACAAAACGATAAGCGTGAAAGCATTTACACTTGGTTTGCCAACGCGACTGCGTCTATCACTGCGCATTTACCATCACACTTCTCTTCTCTCTTTGTCAAATGCTTTCTCGTTGTGGCAGGATTCAACTAGTCAGAAATGTAGCACAGTAATGTGTAGCCATAAGTCATTACATACTTCTCTTTAGACGGTTTTCGTTTCGTAGTGTGTCTGAAATTCCCAACTATAGGATTAAATATGTTTCTAACAGATATTTCGCGTATCGCAAGTGTTTATTACACTCAAAGAATTCACGAATAAAATTCATCAAAAGTTTCTTTCTTAATTCCAGTATTTCATGCAACAAAGATTTGGTAACAATAGTCGTGTCTTACCGAGAAGTCAGCGTTTCATAATTGTATCACTCATAATATAAATTTTATTATTATTATTATTTTTCCATTACATCACGACTAAAGATGTTATAAGTCGGCTGAATATAAAATCTACTCCAGGTTGCAACCAGCTACCTAAGGAGTAGATCTAGGGACTATCGGTGCCTCTACAGTACTTTGCGCAAAATGTGGGCTGTTCCAAATAAAGCTATTTCTTGCACTTCCCAGTCCTTTGAATTACCTGGGAGTTTAGACAAGTTCTTACTCAAATTTTGCGGAACAAATCCCAGAGCTCCGATAACTATCGGTACGACCTGTGCTTTTACGCCCCACATTCGGCTGATCTCGATTTCCAAACTCTTGTATTTAAGACGTTTCTCTGCCTCCTTGGTAACGACGTTTTGATCGCAAGGTACAGCAACATCGACAAGTAAACATGATTTTTTCTCCATATCCCGGATGACTATATCCGGTTTGTTTGCTGCTATCGTGCGATCAGTTTGAATTTGTTGGTCGTACAATATCGTACACAATCCAACAGACGTCACCGGTTTCGGTGAGTGTTCGTACCACTTGGGGCATGTGTTTGGAACTTCGAGGGCGGTACAGACCTGCCAGTGGAGGTAGCTACACACCCTGTCGTGTCTTTTCAAATATTCGGTCTTTGCTAGAATTGGACAAGCTGAGACAATATGATCAATGGTTTCTACGTGTTCCTGACAGATGCGGCATTTATCATCTTGGGAAATTTTGAGAACCGCTTTATCATAATGTCGTGTTCTCAAGACCTGATCTTGGGCAGCTATTACAAGTGCTTCCGATTCTGGCTTCATTCTTCCCCTTTTAAGCCACATAAATGATTGATCTTTATTGATCTGCACCTTGTCCATTCTTTTTAGGTATTGTCCGTGGAGTGGTTTGTCTCTCCACGATTTCTTTAACATTTTCTGTGTCTCAAATTTCATGTTAAGTAGCATCAGAAGTTCAGTGTCTCTGTCATTCTGGGTGTCTTGCATAGTCTTGTTCGCAATGCTTCTTGCTACACTTACAATGCCTCTGTTTCCCATTCTTCGGTCAGATTTCATGACCTGCCTCATTAGTGGGTCATCTTGATGGCTGACTACATACTTTCCCATCCCGGTTATTGCATTGTGCCAGGAGGCTTCAATTTGTCTCAGGCCTCTTCCTCCTTCCTTACGTGAAACATAAAGTCTATGTACATCAGCTCGGGGGTGGGCGACATGATGCATTGTAAGCAGTTTTCTGGTTTTTCGATCCATGATGCGAATTTCCTGTTCAGTCCAGTCTACTAGTCCGAAACTGTATTCGGCTACAGGCACCGCCAAACTACCTATTGCTGATATTTTATTCCTTGAGTTCAGAGCGGACTGCAGGACAAGTCTCACTCGTCTATAATACTCCCTGCGAATTCTCTCTTTCATTGTGTCGTTCGAGATGGTCTCACATTCTTCAATGCCCAGATATTTGTAAGTTTTACCTGGCTCAAGATCTTGAATCACAGTGTGTCTATCAACTTCAATGTTCTCTGACGTTGTCATTTTGCCTCTTTTTAAGTTGACTTTTGCACACTTGTCAAGACCAAACTTCATGCAGATGTCATTGCTAAATTCATTGATGGCAGACAGCATTTGGGAGAGAATCGCTTCATTCTTAGCAAACACTTTAAGATCATCCATGTAAAATAAATGTGATACAGGCCTTTCATCACCATGGAGCTTGTAACCAAAGTCAGTGTGCGACAGCTGTCTTGATAGAGGAATCAAACTAATGCAAAACAACAGAGGGTATAGTGAATCTCCTTGAAAAATTCCCCTGTTAATCTGAATACTTCTGGTTTCTACTACTCCCTTTCCGCTGTGGATTAGTAACCTGGTACTCCACGACTTCATACTAGCCTTGCAAAACTCAACAAGTCTAGGATGAAATCGATAGATCTCCAGGGTCTTCAAAATCCAATCGTGTGGTACACTGTCAAAGGCTTTCTGGTAGTCAATCCAAGCCATGCTTAAATTACGTTTTCGTTTCTTTACATCATTCAAAATTATTTTATTCAGAAGCAAGATTTCCTTACAGCCATAGGAACCTTTACGACATCCTTTCTGTTCAACTGGCAACAACAGATGGTTCTTCTCTAGGTGCCTATACATTTTGTCAGCAATGGCTGCAGTTATAAGTTTGTACATTACTGGCAGGCAAGTAATTGGCCTGTAGTTCTTCGCCAAAGAGCTGTCTCCTCCTTTGGGTAGCAAATAGTAGTTATTATTATTATTATTATTATTTACGTATGGGCCATTTATGTCCATGCTACATGATTAACGTGTGCAACTTTTAGGATCAGCTTTTCAGCTGCATCTCTCAGTACGACAAGGTTGTTACGCCTTGAAGTATGAGAATTCTGAGGTGATAGGATGATGATGTGGGGTGAAGGAACAATCACACAACCATCTGCAGACCCGGTATTTTATTATCACTATTATTATTACTATTATTATTATTATTTATTTACGTGCGTTCATGTTTGTGTTTTTAAATTGGAATATAATCTCAAAGATGAATTTTAATCCTTGTTAGAATCCTTTTTTGTCAATATAGCTCATTAAATTAACACAATTTTCTCTGTTCTCCTTTGAAGGAAACGTGACTCTTCTTAATAATTAAGTGTAGTTAATCTTGTAAGTATTAGGAACATGTAAAATATCTCAATGTACTTTCATCGGTTTGGCGTCATTCAGTTCCGTAGTCTCCAAACGCTAAAATGTCCTTCGTACTGAAAGGAGATCGATTAATTATTCTATAGTGGAATGTAGTTTTACTGGAAGTATTGCGTTGTTTATTGATGTAATAAATGAGTGATGCTATTGTGACAATCTTCACCACGACGTCTCTCGTTTGAGGTGGAAAATTTCATGAAGTATTTTCAAGGCCTATTTCACTCAGTAGAATTTTACGAACGACGTTACAGAAATCTCATTTTATCAAACAATTGCTACTGAAATTCTTTTTCAAAATTATCCCTTTCTTGTCTGATCAGAATGAGGAGCTGATAATTCAAAAACAAGACTTCCTCGTGATATTATTTTTTTCTGTGAATTCACTCGAAATTACGTGTCTCGTGAATTTATCAGTTAATTTGGAGCCTGTCGAAGAATCATGAACAGTAAGAGAGAAAAATTGTAATGCCTTCCTTTTCTATTTCTTCAAAGAGGCCGAGTACCTTTCAGATCAAATCTCCTAACTTCTTTAGCGATACCGACTGGGATGGCTCAGAGGCAGCATTGCTGTTACCTCTCAAGCGTTGCTGACCGGGAGGTTAGCGGGTCCGACTCCCGATGGTGGCGAATTTGTGACACTAAAATTGCTGCGTCTAATTCAATCACTGCCAGGAAAATAATCCCAGCAGCCGACTGCTCCGGCGGTGGTTCTCCATGCTATCTCTGATCAGTCCAGGAAAATTCTGAGGAATTGCTCTACAAAAAAAGGGCCATGGACCGCAGTCTTTCCTTCTTCCTTGTCCCCTCTTCTTCCTTTATACATAACCACACTTAGATGACATGGCAGTGTAGTGGCACGTACGGCAGTGTAGTGCATTCACACACTTAGATGCATTACACTGCCATACATGTCGTAAAAACGATCGGCTGCTTAGAGAAGATACGGGGCGATGCCGCTTGGAGAGATCCGTGGAGATGTAAATCTATCAATGCAAAGAGTAGAACGGCGCCGGATCTTATGTTCTAGCAGGGTGGAACACCGCCACCTCCCGAGAAACTACATGTTCGGGATGCACTAGCATGCACTACTACACTAATGACACAGTAGTTGACGAGAGAAACCCGAAATAATCACTCAGTAATTCAATGGACATTTCAAGACTCGGCTAACGCGCCAGCAAACCTTGAAGACAGGAAGAAGACAGTAAATGTATCAGGCAGTAGCGCAGCTAAGCCCGTTTTTGGTTAGAGGTGCGTGCGCTTACATCAAGCGTCCCTGGTGGAGACAATGTAAAACTGCGGATATCTGCTACTGAAATATAAGGTTTTTTTTAATAGCTGGTTAAAGTAGCATTTATTAAGAGTTGGTTAAAAACTTAAAAGGTAATTCGTGTTGTTTCTTGGCGTCGTGCTTTTATATTCCTAGAATTTCCCAGGAAAGTCATTAAATAACACGTAAAATTACGTAGAAGTTATGTTTTAACCTTTTACGGATCAGGACACATTTGACATGAACCAACTCCATTCTTACAGTTTTTCAGCTAACACATTAACAATACATGTGTCTAAATATGGTGCACTATTCTACAATAAAATCACCAATAAGAAAGAAAACCCTGAATTACGTTTTTTCTTACTTTTCCAAAAGATCTATACAGGAAAGACGGAAAATTGTTCAAGAGCACAGCAAAAATATTAATACCTTCTAGATACCCTTAATTACTACTTACATTACTTAATTTTATAGATATTTTCATGAAAAGTAAAGAAATACTTGTTCTTCCTCATTCCACTGTTCAAATTCCATGGACCCTTTCAATAGATTTAAATAATTTCTTTCCCAAAAAGTTGTTCGAAACTTCTGCTTCACTTGTAGTTTTAGTTATATTGATGAGGAAATTAAAGAACATAAAAAACATTCGCTTTTTGGTTAGATTTAGCAGAACGATTGTGTATGGCGAATGGTAAGACGGCGTAGTATTACTACGTCCCCGCGCTGATCGCAAGAAACACTCGCCAACACGTCGTCATAAGGCATTTAACACCGAGCTGCGCTACTGTGTAAATTCGTATTCTGTGGCGAGGAGGAGCTGCGCGCAAACAAATTTCGCGGTCGCTCGCGCATCCACTTGGCGAAAGGAGCTCATGGAGAACGGTCAACCTTTTGGCGACGCGACGCAGCGAGGGCCGGCTGCTGCCCGGCGGCGGAATCAGGATACATAGAGACGGAGAAGCGTGACATTCCGCGTCTTCAGCGGCGCAGCCAATGAGCGCTGAGAGCCCGCGTGACGTAACGAGAACTCTCGGCGAGAGGAAGTTTTGAATTAGTCAGGTGATACTAAAATTGTGCTCTAATTGTAAAAGCGAAGCATTAAGACAGTTGAACTTCTATTGGGCCAGACTTTAAAGATTGGATACCGGGGTGACCGTTAAACTCTTTCTTCTTCTACGCCCTTAAATCGGTTCAGAAGTGGAAATTGAGCTATAGATAAGCTGTGCCAATATGAATAGTAAATATCTGTACCACTGAGGAAACAATGTCACTAAGACATCGCAGCCAGCACGCCGACCTCTGGTACTTTCGTTAGAACCAGAGGCAACCGGTGTTGTATGGGTTCGTCCCAGGAAACTGATTGCTACTTGATGGGTTCGATCATTTAATCTCTTCTCATCTGATAGCTCCGCTAGGCAGCATACCACGGGTAGAGAAGTGGTTACAATGGAAGGAATGATGGAGTTTTTCGAGTATATTAATTATTATTTTGGGTAGGCGAGTACTCACAATATCGCACAAATTGATTGATTGGTGATTGCCGACTCGTCAACTGCTAAGGTCATTATTCCCGTAGGTGAAGGATATTTTTAAACGCGTGAGCTGACGGTTTTTTCCCGCCCGATGGTGAGATTTGATGTCACCCTGCATGTCGGCTTGCGAGGTTTTACCCTACCAGGCATAGCCTATCAGCGTGACACTACTCCAGCCGGAACAACTCTTAAGTTCCCGACTGGTTTCCCGACATGTGTGGTAGTGTACTGCATTAAGTTTAAGTGTGTGTAAGTAAGGGGTGAGGATAGGACAAGGAAGAAAAATGAAAAATCACGCGCGGTCCGTGGTCCATCTGTTACGGTACTGCTCCGCCATTCACCTGGTTTTGACGGAAGAACCATGAAAAACTGTCAATCAGAGCAGTCAGCCCCTAAAATTATCCTCCAGACAGCGGCTGAATTCAATCCAGTTATGTAGCTAGTGTTGAAACTCCTGCTTGCCGTCGAGGCTCGAACCCTAGTACCTCCCAGTCAGAGGAATTGCAGTGATATCAATTGACACAGCCGGTCGTACAATTCGAACACTCCAGACCACTGAATATAAAATGACACAATCGACGGCGCAAAAGAATGCGCTATCTCTGCATCCAAGGAATATAGATCTGCGCGGCGTGCCGTGCCGCGCCGCGCAGTGCTTTTCTGCGTAGCTTCCCACGCTGCGCGCCGGGGGCGTCTGGGGGGCGTGGCGACGCGGGGCGTCGCCTTGACAGGCGGTCGGCGGCCGCAGCTGGGCGAGGGTCGCGCCGCCGCCGCCGCAGCGCTGGGGTCGCGTGGACCCCTCCCTCCTCTCCTCGCACACGCGGCCGTCGTACTCTCCCGCATGGAAGCGTCAACAGTTTTGCTTACGAACGCTGTTCAGACTACGGAAGCGCGAAGAAACTGATACGTCTCAAAAATTATATTTGAGTGAGGGCGGTTTAATACTGAAAGGAGAAAATTATTTGGCGACCAAGCACAATACGTTCCAATAAATGTACACCCACTATCTTGTCAACTATGCCGATGGAAAATTTTACTAGTAAAAATATGAAACACTTCAAACACATTTCTTTACATAATTTTATTTATTATTGCTGTTGTTGTGTATATTTGATTTAGTTAACTTTTGTGTAACGTAACAACCCCAACAGATATGCTCTTTTTTGCAACCTAGAGACCTACCGCAGAACCGATGCTAGCACAACTGTCTGTGCTATTAGATCGGCTTTAAGATGCTATAAATATATACTTTTTTGACGACACTGACAATTGCACCTGCCCTCCAATCTGATCCATTTCAAAAATGTATGCACATTTAGTACTCCATAATAAATTCACAAAAAACGGATTTTATTACTTTTTTTAGGTATTGGATCACCCCTTTGATGTAACGATTGATTAAATTCTGGGAACCCCCGATCGTTATGGTGGTTTAAAGCTGAAAACGCGTTCTCTGCTGAATGAAAATGTGCTTGTGGAGCAGTTAATGTCAATTACAAAAAGTGGTCACCATTTTCAAGCTTCATTCTCAATACAGACTACTCTATCAGATTGTATGATCGTAGTTCATAACAGGACGCTTTCCTGAGTTTATTAGTTAACTTTTTTTACTTCTTAAAGAAAATAAATTATGATAAGAGTCCAACACACGCCCAGGCACATACATATGTCTGTGATTTAGTACATCCTGTAATGGAATCTTACGACCGAAAGCACTGTCGTCAGACCAAAGATCTAAGATACGAGCAACCTGCGTGAAATCTACTTGGACCAGAATCGCCTGCGAGAGTATGCAACTCTTTCGGCGATTATCCCTCCGTGCTTAGCGTGTTGCATTCTTCGCGCGTCGTCCTTTATCTTATCGACTGAAAAAGGCAAAACTTCTCAGTTGTGGCCTTGAGATATGAATCGATGTCTGTCCCATATTACGTACAATTGAAAAGCAGCTGTCAGCATACACCCACTTACTCCGGAAAACGAGGTTTGCGTTACGTAGGAAAGCAGACGTGCTGACATCGCAGTTTTCCAGCTTGCGAATCATGTTATAAGTTAAACCGAAAAAATGTGTAGCACAGAACGGCAACATATGTATGTATGTTGTACGTATGTTTTAATAAATGTGTTATGAAAAACTATGAGAATGTGTAGCAAATGTTTACGAAGGAATATACAAGGTAATATCAAAATATGGTCTAATTTATAGAACATTTACAATCAAAATTAAATTACCCACTTTGAAATTACTTTCATAAAATATTTATTAAATCAATTTTAAACATAAATATTTCGGGTCTTACTGGATTTCGTTCGAGAGACTTTTCAAAGAGTATATTTTTACCTTTGAGATGACTTCCATCGTACTTAAGTGTCCAGCAAACAGTCACTTAAGCATCGTCACTGTAGTGCTGCACGTCTGGGACAAACAATATATCACTCGTAAGTTGGGATTACAGATCAAGAAGCACGGTGTCACTTATACTTTCCCCGCCTTGAAATAATATTCTCAGCGCTCTCGCTCTGTTGTTGCAACACACACTAACATCCAGTGCAGACGGAGGTTAATCCAAACAGATCGCGTGCATCTAACCTCATTTTCACTTGGAGCACTTCGCGTCGTCAGGACGCAATTCTCAATATACGTAAAAAAATAAATATACCGATTTCTAAATAAAAACTATTTTTTAATATTAAATATTTTTTCAAAATAAATGTGAAGAAAATTGATAGAATGTTACAAAGATTTGCAAAATTTTAAAATCAGTTATATGGATCAAAATATGTGAAAATATGTTCTAAGAATAATTTGGATTTTGTGTTAGGATTTCCCCGATTCACCAAGATCACGATATTGAGATTTGATAAGATATATACTAAGTATCCGGATTAAATGATCACAGGTGTTGTCATTGCCAACAATGTTGTTTATTACAAGAGCAGCTTTCGATGGCTTAGCCATCATCATCAGTTTTCTGCTGTCTGGAAGCCACGAAACGACTACCCCGGGTTTAGGTAGTCGTTTCGTGGCTTCCAGACAGCAGAAAACTGATGATGATGGCTAAGCCATCGAAAGCTGCTCTTGTAATAAACAACATTGTTGGCAATGACAACACCTGTGATCATTTAATTTTAAATGCCAACGACATTTCACCATTAAACCAATAAGTATCCGGACTCGCGTAATAATTCACACTAAACATCTTCGCAGTCATACTTCCTAACGATGCAAAATTTTTCTACCGTGTAATGTTCTAAACATCAAAAACTAAATTTTTGAAGAATTTTGTTGCAGATTATTCGATTTCTCAACGCCTTCACTTCCGAAAAAGTAAAACAGGGAAGCGGGGGTGGTAACGTAACAGATCCTAGGGGACGCCGGATCACTATACTATTTTACGTTACGATTTAAATATTTTACAAATATAAACAAAAGAAACTTTTCTAGAATAGAATCTTCTAGATAACAAAATGCAATTTACTTCTTGGTGTTTTACTGTATTTCTAAGTTGTGACCACCCGGTTATCGCACCACTTTGTTCTTCCTCCCAATCTTCTGCTCAAAATTAAAAGGTAATATAAAACTCAAACGATACATTTTTTCTACATTTTCATGTAGGAATCTGAAATTAAAATTTTCTGGACTTGCACAAATTTTTTCGTTCAATTAAAAAAATTGTTGTTCACGAAGATAAATGAAGGCGATTATCTCGGGTTTCCTGTGAACCATTGTTATGCAAATTTGGTAAAATATGCCGTTTTCTAAAAAAAAACTTTTTTACTTATTCCAAAAATGACTAATTTTTAGTTATCGCTTTGTGCACAAACGACATGAAAACCCTATGGATGTAGCAGTACCGGTGACAACCCCTAATACATTCAGTAACCTCCTCAATATCAGTCAATTGAGCGAATGTATCGCTTAACCTCCACATAACTTCTTGGAGCGTCGCATTGCTCAGATAAGAACGTGAGCAATATGGATATATTTTAAAATATTGGGAGGGGGAGTCCGCATCTCCCTTCTAGACGGGCATATCCTGTCCCGTGTACGACTCAGCAAACCTGGCAAACACTCACACAAAACATACCGGAAGTCATGAGCGAGTGGCAGGCCGCGAGGAAATTACAAACCAACAAGTGAAGATTGCTCGCCAAAACCAATGTAAATATAACGTCAAGAAATCTCAGAATTAGAAAACTGAATGGCCAACACACAGTTACAAAACAGGAAATGTAGGAGTGTTTACGATCTGTTCGCTTGCACTGAATGGCAGAGGCAGCGGTCGCACTGACCGTGGCCCCATTTCTGGAGGCCGAAGGTCGTCGGAGGCGCTGGATTTTAGGAGTACGTCTACCTCCGGCTTCATATGTTAAATAAAGAAGGAAAATAACGCGCACTTGTTGAATCTTAATTTTTGTTCTCGCGAATTAAAGTGTTAGCAATGAGGAAACATATTTCTTGTACGAGCAACTGGTAGTTCACGACTCCTTACTTGGCGTGACGCGACTCATAAAGAAAAGTTTCAGGAAGTATTCTAGGACCCTGAAATGGACAGTCGTTAAAACAATAAAAAAAATTGCTAAACAAACGTAATTATACTTTTTATTTGTACACCCCCGTCCCCGACGAGAAGCACGATTTCCAAAGGTTTTCAAACGTTGTATAAATTGATCGATAACGGTTAACTTTGGTCGAACACAAGCCTTTCACATTTTCATTATATTCAAACCTTAGTTTGCCAAGGAGATAAAAATAAATTCCAGGACATTCCTATTTTTCATTATTCAAGGAAAATTGGTACAAAAGCTACAATCTTTTTCTCAAAAAATATTACGGATTAATGCAACTGAGAAACGGATTAATGTAGCTAGCATGCAGTAGGCTTAAGATAAAATAATTTAAACCTTAAAGCTTCGTAAACTTCCTTACTACATACTACTAAGTTGTTGTACGTTGGCGTTTATTCCACTTAATAACTGCATACTTTTCTTGAATATGCGATCTTTCTTATTTTTTAATTCTCTTGTTAAGTTGGGAACTTTCGGTCCAAATTTTTAATAGATGCAACTGAAAAGCTTTCTCTAAAGAGAAGTTGGTGACGTGTGGAGGCAACCATCTCCAATTACAAGCGTAGAGAGCAATGTTCTATCTCAGACGCCTTCTCGAATTACAACTGACCCAGGTGGTAACAGCACAGGCGGAATGCTTTTGTCTGCAAGCCTGCGTGTTGCGTGTGTATGCAGAAGCACTCCCAAAGCTTTCCTCAAAACGTATGTACGGCGGGTTGCCTATCGGGCATACATCTCCCAAATTTTTAGTGCTCTTATTTTGCCGACTTCCAGACCCCTTTAATAACATTCATTGAGGCACCCTCCGTCGCATTCCTAGGGTTTGAAGCTTCCTTCACAAACTCGTTGTTATTCGTGTTCTGAGCGAATCATAACATTCAGTTTTAGGAGTATTTAAAAAAAATTACATTATATTGTGCAACATTATTTGAACTGTAAAACGGTACTAGATTTTCATCAAACCTACATTTTTTCCTGCCTAGTATTAGTCTTGATCTATCGCTGACATCTGTTTTATATAAGAATATATCTTCCGCTTGACGATTAAAGTGAGACACCTCGTAAAATACGTTCCAAGCAAAGGAAAGTAAGAACGGGACATCGAGGTCGACGTTTCCAAAACATTGATGTTTTCATAGAAACATCGATGATGAAAACACCTATTGAAACCAACGTTTTCAACATCGGGTGTTTGTACTCGATATTTTTATAGTTTTGATGAGCTTTCGTGTGATGAAAAACTCCCACAATCACAATTTTGTAAAAGTTAAGATATTAAATAACTGATAAATTTTTCTACGCATTTCCTAGTATTTCGCGCACAGAGAGCCGCCATGGGCTTAGGGCCTCTTTCTTCCTTCCCGGCACCTTCTTCAGCGAACTGTGGAATGACGCTATGGGATGAATGTGGGCGCTCAAGTTCTGAGATGACCCTCGGCCCTCAGTTTGTCCATTGTTATTATTTTTTTTACTTTTTTTCAAGTAAATATTTATTGTAAATTAATAAAAAATACTACTGAGAAGTTAAATTGTGTTGCGCATTAATTTAATTATATAGATTACTAAACGGTCACTACTTTCGACACAACCGACGTCATGCTACAGCAAAGCACGAAGGAAGATGCTGCACGCCATTAAATATTGGCCATTGACATGTCAGGTTTTGGAACAGCAACTTTTTTTATATTTTCGGCATGTAAAGGCAGTTTTACTGGGTATCTACCGTATTATACTATGTTGTTGAAGTTTGCGAGAAGACTTCTCTTTAATTTTTTCTCAAATATTTCATTGATTGGAATGCAACAAGAGAGTTTATTGTTTTTTAGAAGTGTGCGAGCTACTTTTTAGAAAAAAACATTGTGTGATGTTTTTTTTAGCAGTTGTTTTGCTACTTATTGTTATTATTGTTATGTAGTTGTTATTCCAAAATGAAAGGCCGGTTTATGGCCCTACAGAATGTTTAATTATTTAGTATTAGATATGAAACTACATTATGGATACATTACATTGAATTCATTACTTTTCTCGATATTTATCGAATGAGACCTTTCTCAGCCTGTAGCTGCTTATGGTGGTCTCCTAATTTTTCATTATTGAAATTATATGTACGTAAACCCTCATTAGCACGAACTCTCTTAACACGAATTTCGTCGTAACATAAACAAAACTCCGGTTCGGCAAGGGATTACGGTAATACGGACATTTATAATACTCAGATAACACGAATTTTTATAACAAGAACTCAGATTATTTCGGTCCCTTGGAATTCGTGTTAATGAGGGCTTACTGCATATACAAATTTCACCGCCCATGGTCAGCAGAGAGCAAACATGTTTTTTGTGTATAACCCCATTACATTTCATGTGATTGCTGTTCCCTTACACTTACATGCACTACTCTACCACTCATGTCGGGAGGACCAATCTGGAGCGTAGAGCTTGTCCCGCGGGGCGGTGCCTTGCTCGTGGGAGATACCTGTTTGGGGAAAAACCCCGCAGCTGATGTGTAGATCGGCATCACATCTCCCGACCTAGCAGGGAAAGATCACTGCCACCTCCCACGATAAACCTGCACTACACTTGTCGGACTAACAGCAGTTCAAGCATCTGGAAACTAATCAATCAATGCATTTTTTTTTGCCGCAGGAGGCGCGATGTGGTTTCGTCGTGCTGGTGATGTCTGCCTTCTGGATGACGGAAGCTGTGCCGCTGCCTGTCACCTCGCTGCTGGCCGTCGTGCTGTTCCCGTTGCTGGGGGTGCTGGGCACCGAGCAGGTGTGCATCAACTACCTCAAGGAGACCACATGATGTTTATAGGTACGCCCTTACGTTGTTCGTTCTTCGTAAATAAGATCTTGCAAGAAACACGATATTAATATATAATTTTAATTACATACATGCATTAGTTAACATTGTACTATAGAATTCTAAAGACTACATACAGTCTGTATTGTACTTCAACTTCTGCGACAATGACTTCCATTTTTGTACGGTTTGTTCATTCGGTACTCCTTGATCCGTTGAGCGAATGCTCATATGGCTCTGGTTTTCCTTCAGTGTATCATAAATGTAGCTTCACTGTGATTTTTAATTAAGGATCGAGGAGGTATCAACTACAAAGTATATTACAATAAAATTTAATATAAAGAATAAACAGTTATACACGGTTTCGGGATTAATTTATCCATCTTGCGTGGTTCCACAAAGATGAAAATAGTAACAAATATAACTAGAGTATAATTTGATTTACATAACACAGGAACACAATAAACACACTGCAAAATGTCTATAAATAGAATAAATACCAAGAATCTTCACGTGTCGTCATGTAGCTTCACTATGTGCTCGTTTGGATGAGCTAGTTGAACTTTCGCTAGTTGCGGAGGAGCAGGGCGCAGGATTGTTGTTTTGTTAGTAAATCAATAACAATAAATCAATAATAATCAAATATGTATAAAATCAATCTGTAATTCGTCTGCATACAAATAAGTTTTCTATTTCTTGGGATCGAAAATTCTAGATTTAAAAACCTTGCCAGCCCTAGACATGTTGTACCTTTATTCACATTATTACTAAGAGTGTGATGGGTATTGTGGAGCTCAAGAAAATGAGCGCAAATTTTACTTCTCCCCATA
>JAHLJT010004296.1:0-18309 GCA_031308135.1 Acheta domesticus
CTTTTTGGCGATGATAGATTGTACGCTTGCAAGAAAAGAGTAGTTTGGCAATTCCGAAAGAGTATGCCTAGCGAGTAACCCAGGAAAATATAAAACTAATACGGGGAAAGTCTGTGCCATTCGTTTCTGTTTTTTGACAAATAAATACATTAAATAAATACGGTCATGCTTAATTTTTTCAAATACGAGTAGTTTTATCTTTAATTTTGTGACAACTTAATAGGCCGCTGTAAATTTACTGCGCTTCGGACAGCTGGATGCGTCGTAAATTAGATTTGCATTTTGTATATTAATTTCTTTCTTCGTTTCTTACATTCGAACTTTGTTAGACTTACACATTAATATTTTAGAAATTGTTTATTTTGAAATATTTGAAAATAGTAAAAACGAATTAATAGCTCTCAGAATAGCGACAATGCAGGGGTCTGTAACATGGAATTCACTTTGCGCTCGCGAATATCTGTGAATTAGTGTCATTGTTGTGACTAAATGGAGGCTGTATGAAAAGGTTATATTGTCTAATTTATGTTGATATTTGCCGCTAATATTGTTTTTGCACAAATGCTGTACCATTTGTAGTGAGTAGAGAATTGTTGCATGGTTTTAAAACACTCTTCCCTATCATGGCCCAATGGAAGGCATTTCTATATTTCCAGGGTATCAGGCTTCTTTTTCCAATACAGGCTTACAAAACTTTTGCATTCTATTTTTGTGAAGTTGTAGAATTCACTAGTTCTGACAACACTGCAATGGAAATAGTGAGTTCCAAGCGAAGATGTTAGTAGCGCATAAAGTGCAATATTACAGTACTACTTAGCTGTTTTCCTCTAATAACGGGAAAGTATGTGCTGTTGTAGCACCAATAGTTTTAATGTCAATGTACGCAGAAAATTGCGTACATTGACATTAAAAAAATGCAAAACAAAAGAAGTCTGAAAAGCGTTCTCGTAGTCTGTTATAACACATTAAGGCGGTTCTTTTGTTCACAGCCAATTACTTCTCCAAGAACTGAATGCTTTAAAATATGCTATTCGAAATGTGTTATGATTATTTTCTTCATAGTATTTTCTAAGTTCTAGGCGACTAGAACGTTCGTTATGCGGTAAGTTGAGTCTTCTCATTGACATATTTAGTGACGCTATTAACAATCAGTATCATTTATCTGGTCTTCATTGCATACTCGATCAGCAAGGTTCCCTGGCAACAGCAAGACCTAAGTGTTGTTTAAAATGGAAAAATTGCCGAAAAAAACGGGAACACGATAAAATATCATATTGGTCCACTTGTAAGTGTGTCAGTGTGTGCTCAGTTTGAGTTTGTGTCAGTGTGTCTGTGTGTGAATTTGTGTGTGTGTCTGTGTGTGTCTTGTGTGTGTCAGTGTGTGTGTCTGTGTGTGCTGTGTGGTGTGTCAACTGTGTCTGTGTGTGTATGCTGTGTAGTGCTGTACAAACATTGTGTGTGTGTGTGTGTCAGTGTGTGTCATGTGTCGTGTGTCTGTGTGTGTTCTGTGTGTGTAGTGTGTGTCTGGTGTGTGTCTGTGTGTGTGTCTGTGTGACTGAGTGTCTCTGGTGGTGTCTGTGTGTGTCTGTGTGTGTTATGAGTGTCTGCCTGTGCGTGTCTGTGTGTGAACTTGACAAACTGACACACACTGTGTGTGTGTGTGATTTGTGTAACACACTGTGTGTGTGTCTGTGTCATGGTTGCCGTGAGGGGGCTTAATTATTTGGCGACCATGAACGGCTGCTCCGAAAGTCCAAATCACTTGCTCAACGTGAGGAGAACATAACTCAGGTCTACTCGCTTGGCTACTCGCTAGGAGTGAGAGGGGGTTACACAGGAACGTTACAACCTAACCCTAAAATCGAGAAAGGTCTTACACAGGGATGCAGTTATTGAATGAAAAGAATTGTCTTAACATATTAACAAAAGAATAATTTATTGACTCATTAATTAAACCAGAAGGTCCAAACATTAAATCAAACTACTAGTAAAATGATCTGATAAATCAGATTAAACTTAACTTGGATTAAAAGTTTCAATTGAAAGTTGAAATGTTAAAATGAACCACTTGCATAATGATCTGACAATTCAGATCAAGCTCAACTTGAATTACATTACAATGACAGAAGAAAAATGAACAAATGATGAATTTCAATTTTCCATAAGGTTTATCAACCAAAAAATACTTTAGGCAGTTCTCATACGGCTGCACCTACACCTCGTCCATACCAGAGTGATGTAGGCCATGGCGGAGATTTCCACGCAAGCTGTAGCCGTCTGTGCTGCTCAGAAGCCGGGGCGTCCTGCTCCCGGTAGGGCTGGTGGCGTACAGAGAGCGAGCCTAGCTCGCACGACCCTTTTCTTAGCGTCCAAGGATCAGGAGAGGGGATGGCGCCGGCGTGGCGCGTTCCGGCGGATGTTTGTGTGCCTACCCGAGATTACTCTCGGGCTCTCAAGAAATTGCCTTATATGGTGATGTTTTCCCTACGTCCGGCCCAGTTCTTTGTTCTGAGGCGGGTGACGCAATGGTCGGCTGACTGTGACCACCAATGACAAATCTGAGGGATCGAGGGATCGGTCACTTCGTGACATTACCCCCCGGCAAAAGTTGCCTGGTCCCACAGGCAATCCTGTGAACCATCATGGACGACTAAGGCGAATTGTAAATAAATCCAAATTGTTCTGTGTAGGAGCAAAAATGCGAATATGTAAAATTGTAAGGGCATGGCTAGTAACACAAAGTCCAATGCCGAATCGTGTTAGAAGGTCGGAGAACATCCGATGCAAGTGAAGCAAACAAATTGAAAATTAACAATTAAACAAGTATAGTGCGTGTACAATAAAAATGTAAACATGTTAAATTGCGAAAAAAAATCGAATTATAGTAAAATGAACAACTTAAAAGTTGGAAATGAGTCAATGCAGTAAAAATTAAAATTTTCAATACAATGAGTCAATAACCAAAAGTGAAGTGTACATAAGTAAAAAATTAAATGAAAACGAAATACAAAAACGCAAACTAAAAATGGGTTGAATGGGGAGGGAGGGTACAAATATCAATACCAGGGAAATGCACTCAAAAATTGGGATATGGTGACTGCCGCTGGTCCTGAGCATAAGCGCTCACATATCAATTTAAAAGGGGCACAAATACAAAGTCATACATAAACTAAAGATTCAGAAAATGTAAATATTTACGCTGACGCGCGAGTGCAGGTTGGGTTGTCTTTGGGAATAGACACAAACACAATAATAAAATGTAGCATGTTTATCTGCAACAGATTAAACATAAATTAAACACAAGTAAATGTGCAGGGAAGGGGAAGCAATTGCGTTTCTGTGGGAATATCAGACACGAACCAAGGTGCCCAGCACAGGTGAGCATAATGGGTGCTCCGATACATGGCACATAGGTAATGGAAACAACAAAAACAAAATACAATGAAGCACATAATTAGTATTTGGACTTAAGTACAGCTGTTATACTATAAAAACAAACAAAAGAACTCTTGAAATAAAACGTGTTATGTAAAAACAAAATGTAAGTATAATATGTTGAAGCAGAACACAGTAACCGCTATCCCGTAAACGGAATTCATTATCCGATATTAATACTACAAAAGCTGCAAAAGTGCAGGATATGTCGCAACGCGACTGAACATTGAAACGCGGGAAAAACCCAATAAATCCTACGGTCCCGCTCGTAGGTGGGTGGATACATAATCCATGAATGTAGAGTGTGTCATAAGACGGCAAGGAAGGGCGTCTTAGAGGACACGGAAAGTTATCCCATATTTTTTCCGTGAAAGTGTATCTTGAACACTAACAGAGGGATTTTCTAAGGATGCCCAATTTATCCTGGTTCGGAGCACTGCATTAATTTGGTTTTCCACTCCACGAATCAAAAAGGTATCGAGTAGCACAAAACCGCAATACCCGCCGAACCGCAATAATAAAAAGTTACACGAAGCTCACGGGGCGCGAGGCGTGTCCGAAAGTGGGATAACAAAGTGATGATAAATGCAACATGAAGGATGTGAAACCACATAGGAAAAGTGAGGGTCAACAAAAATGTACAAACGTGAATTGATAAAAAAAAAGCGTATAATCCCCAAATAACAATATAAAGCGATAAAATCTTAAATTCTTCGTAATGGCTCGTACATATGATCGCTAGGACGAAGTGCGGACATAGGCATATAATCATTATTCGTATTAGGAATTGACGAGGGACGTTTCGAGGCGGTCGAGGCAAAGTAGGGATGGGTGGTGGTGGACCCTGGGGTGGGGGAGGTGAACAAGGAGGATTTGGTGATGACACCAATGGCCGCGATGAGCCTTCATTTGAGGGTATCAAATAGGTGCGTTGGGCAGTTAGTTGGGCGGATAAGGGTGGTCTAGGAGGCACGAGATGATCGTAGACGAGAAAGGTTATAAAATAAATGAGAGGTAGATGAACCAAAATGGTAACATACGAGAGAAGTATAATGATCCATAAAGGAATAGTGTTTGAGGGGTGAGAGTCTTCATACGTCCAAGTGATGTCTAACTGCGAGGCAGAGTGTGCGAAAACAGGGTATTGATTTGATAAATAGGGCGGCAGGACTAGATGATCATAAGATGTCCATGCTGCTGGAAATTCATTAATTATAGATGGTGCAATCTTCAACGAAGTACAAGGCAACCGTGTTGATAACAAGGTAACGTTCGCCGAAGAAACTTGACAATCGCATCCAGCTGTAACTCGTAAAGTGCCCAGAAAAACTTGAGGTTCAATGTGCAAGTTGTAAGTAGGACAGGATATTGTTAATCCTTGGGAAACATGAGTAATAGTGTGAAAATCATTATCCAATGATTGTGTAATGGGTCCGCCTAAGTGTATGTGACAAGAAAAAGGACAAATTTTCCGCAAGTGAGTTACAGGACCACCTTTAAGAAGAAACTGAAAACACCTAAGTCCGGCATGGGCTGTCGGAGGGGTGTTTTGTAACCAACAAAGACTTTTGGTCGAAGAATCACAGCTTAACAATCGCGCAACGCCTTCGTTGGGAAAATAGGCGATGTCATGAGGCGAGTAAGCCAACATGCACGTTTGATTCTCTTTCCATGCAAATGGAGTGGGATTAAACCGTAAGATTACGTGATGTCCGTAATCAACGTGGATTATGGGAATATAGGCGATCAACAGCAAATGGGTGGCTGTGAAAATGCAATCATAAATTGCCAACGAATAATATTGTAAGATATTCGTAATGGGTACCGCCAATCGATAACCTGATCGTTCTAACGTCCTAGACAGCGATCGTAACTCCGAACCTAAAGTATTAGGCGTAATAAGCGTGGGGTGAAGTTTCTTTACCTGGCACGCACTGAGCCAAGCATGATTTGCAACGAAATTAATAAAAAAGGAAGAGGTACCACCTACTCGGTCCTCAGCATAATCGGCAAAATAAGTGAAATTTGTTGCTGTGAGATTAACCCAATGGTCAGACGAAAACCTTTTCTTGATTTCGTCTCCTAGTTGAGTTCCGTTCAGTGTTGTAAATAGGTGTCTAACATGATCTTTTAAATTTCGTGAGGTTGGTGCACTAATGAATCCCATAGCGAGGGGTTCTGATCTCCAAATGAGGACGATTGGGCAAACCATCTTTGTCGTATCTTATAATCTTCTTTAATGAGTGAACATGTTGGGCTTGACAACGACTTGTTTCGAGATGTGGCTATCTCAATATATTGACGGGGGAAAATGTTCAACCAGAAGGCTAGCGGGTAGCTATCCTCGTAAGTCTGGATTCCCGGAATTTTCAAAAAATCTGCGGCTGCCGATATGGTGCTAGCCATGGAGGGCGGGGAGAGATCAGCATTAAACTCGGCCCTCCCTTCTTGACCTTGGACTATGCTTCCTATGGATTTCGCGGTTCCCACAAACCCGCATGAAGAGGTGGCGAATGCCACAAGGATGAGTGTCCAAATCATCCCTGACAGCAAACAACCACACCCTCAGTAGTATTGTTCAAAGGTGGACAATCTTTGAGACAATACTGAGCGGAAGGCGCGACCTCCCTTAATAACCTCCGGAGGAAAATACTCGCCCCCACACAAGCGACTTACAGAGAAAGACCCCTAACCATGAACAGGTGGCGCTCGCGATTTTCCCTGTAACCCAGCGGGAATACAATTTTACCTGAGTCCCGGGAATCACTTTTAACAAAACTAATCAGGGTAGAACACAGGCCCATGGGACTTAAACACAAGAAAGCACACATGGCACACGGCTCATGGCGTCCTGCGCGTGGGACTTTGAAACAGGCAACTGCCGACGCGACTTCAAATAGCTGGGCCGAAACACCGAATTGTACAAACCCGAGTACGTAGCAAAATTCAAAATTGGCGATCTCGCTCCCCACGAGTTTCCAATATCAGGTTAAAGAAAATTTACATAATCCATAGGGCCAAGGCCAAGTGCTACGCGCGGATCTCCGCGTCCTCCGCTAGCTCGCATCAATCTTAAGTATGACAATTAGCAAAAGCAAAATCTATGAAATAGTATTACCTCCGGTGCCGCGTGGAAGTGTACGAGGTGGCACTTCAATTGGAGGGGATACGGTGACCGGGCACGCTGATCCTTGGTTCAGAAGCAGTATGCCCGTTTCAGTGCGTTGTCCGGATTCGGCCGCACTAAGTTCCCTGCGGCCAGTACGAATCAAAGTAAGGAAATGACGTAACGCGCGATAAACCAGCCAAAAAGCAAGAATAGTTACAGAGACAACAACTGTAACAGCCAGGACATCTCCTACAATCTGATATGGAGTATTGTCCGCCAACACAGCGGGAATCGGAAGCTGCAACGCGAGAGGATAAAGTCTAAGTTTAATAGAAAGCCAAATAATAGCAAGCGTTAGAAGTACATTCCAAAACAAATAAATCAATGACCCCAATTGAGGATGGTCCAAAACAATATTACGATTAGGTATCGAAGCTATCAAGTGTGGTGAAGACAAAGGAGTAGTTAAATTTATGTGAGGGGCCAAAATGGTCCAATTATCTTTAAGGCATTCTTTAATTGTTTGAAACTGGGGTGTTTTCTCTAGATCGAAAGGGTCGATACGTAAAGTATCGAGGGTCGACCACGAGGCGGGAAGCAAGCGCATCGTTTTTAAGTTAAGTTTAGCTACTGAGTTACAAGGGAAACGCTGAGGGATTAAAATTTGCTTTTTCCCCCACAGCTGACAATGACACGGGACTTCAACGAATAGGACTCCAGGAGTTCCTTCCGGCTCTCTCGGAATCGTTATCGCATGATCCAAACAGAATATTTTAAGCGGATACTCAGGATGCGTGACGATGTACTGGTCCTGCTGGAGCTGACCAATACGCATAGAAGAACTTAGTTGACAAGAAAACAAACAATTATTAGTAATAGAAGCAGGAGACGCATCAACTAGCATAGCTTCGGCACAGGTACTTCCGAAAGCTGCTGCTGCCGAGAAACGAGGCAAAAAACATAATCCATTTTCTCTGACCTGGCAGTCATACAGATTGACTCCAGTGATAATCCGAAACTCCCCGTCCTTGCGGGCTAAAATGGTAGGTTCGTGAATCAAGCTACACGTCTCTCCATGCCAAGCAAAGGGAATAGGAATTAGTTCGAAAAGAGACCAAGAATCTTGCGCTTTTCGCAATGGTACTTTAATTTGACAACGATGTCATTTTTCGACAATAGACATTCGCAAAGAGGGAGTTTATAGTAGACAGTGATGTCATTTAATGAAATTGAAAATCAAATCCTCTTTTTGCTATTTTTCTTTGAAGAGAAATAAGACTGTCCATGAGAAAGGAGGCTGGTAGTATCGCGGCAGGAATTAAATGCCGACGGCATTGAGTTATGACGTCAAGATGTTTGATCGTATCCAAAAGACGAAGTTGCTGAATAGCAGACAATAGTGTTGTTTCGCCCACTGGCATTGAAAAATGAAAGTCATCGACTTCTCGTTCGACCGTAGTCGTAAGTTGGGGACAAAGAATCCTTCATACCTTGGACGGCTTTAGCAACATTATTGAGAGCTAAAGCGTTTTGAGCTGAAAATTGATTTATTTGCTCAGTCATGTCAATCAGTGAGGCATGATCTTTGTCTAAAAAATTCTGTAAGAATTCAATCTGATCATTCATCGACTCTTGGGTTATTACTAACGAATCGAATTGGCGAGTTGTTACTACTCCACAACAAAAATTGAGAAAATCTCCCAAAAATTGTATCGATCTCTTACTCCTAATGAAGGAGGGAGTGAAGATTGTATTTCGAAAGCAAGTTGTTCCTCGAAGGTATAAAAGGTTATTTAGAAAATGTTCGTGAACAGATTGAAAAGAGCTTTCAAAGTGAGCGAATTTGTGAGCGAGATCATGAGTAGAAATTATTATCTCCCATAGGTGTATAATTAGAGAGTTTATCAAGAGGAGAAAGCCGTAGTACTTCGAGAATCTAAATGATGAGTGAGTGTATAATTTGGAAGGATCGAACCTGGACTCCAGCGCATGTGGAATAAAAGAGGCGAGCTGCTTTCCATACACCACTGCTGCTGGCAATGCTCTCCAGTGTATTCCAGTGGAGATTCGAATAGATGCTGCGCTGAGCTGGAACTGCAGTCCAACGAGGCAAGATAAAAACTGAAAAATTCGAAGCGAGACAACGATTAATAATAGACAGTAGTAATGCCTTCAAGAAATCATCATAACCAAGGATTGCGTGGTTCTCATTATTAGAGTAGAAACCATAACATACAAGGCGAGATCCGAGGCAAAGGAGGATCTTCAATAATCAATGGGTGGTTGTGCAGTTTTCCATACAACCTGAAATAATAATCTATAAAACGATAAGATCGATCTTTCACTAGGGTCAACAACACTTTCTAATAACATTACACAATAAAAATCTAGTTTTGCCGGACACGCGTAAATTATTTTACTGAAGTAACAACTTCTTAGAACATGGCGATGCGCCAGCAAGGTCAAAGGGTATAAATATTCACTGAACAAAGGCAATAAACAAAACCGATAGCAACAAAGTCAACTGGTAATGACCTGAACGAAACTGGGTCATACCATTGCTGAAAATGACAATGCGCAGCGAACAGCTGGCAGTAGCGCGGGCGGAAGTTAGAGTTCCGTACGCGTAGATAAGCGTGAGTACAAGTCCATTGAGGTATAAAGCAGAATTATTTATTCAAATGAATGTAAAAATTAGAAGATCGACGCCTAATGAAAGGAATCGCTTCCTATGACCAGGTTTCTTAGAATTAATGTACTTCTGAAAATGGTACCTGAGAGCTACCACAGTGCACCATTTTTTTTTTTTTTTTGTCATACTTGATGCGATCAATTTAAATTAGTAATTCGTCTGCATTCCTCGCAGAACAAGCAATAAAATTCGGCAGCGGCTGCTTCATTGCATGTGATTCTTCGTTCCTGGAAGGGGGAGAGGTCGAATGACCATCACATGTCGGTGTTTCGTCGGTCTTTCCGAGGTTCTAAAGGTCATCATTCCATGAGTCAACAAAGGGCGCATCCGTTCTTGGTGGACGATCTGGTGGGAAATTTACCTCGGGGCTTATCAATTTTCGTAATTCCACAGGTGAAGTTTTCTTCAACACTGTATAGGGGCCTACACATTTACAAGCCAGCTTGGCCGTCCTACCCTTACTCTTAAATGGTACACGTTAACAATATCTGGTCACCTGCGTTAAATGTTTTCTGTGGACCTACTGAGTCGAATCGACTCTTATCCTTGGCAGACTGTTTGCCAAATCCTGCAATAGCCATCGCTCTGACATCCCCGACAATATCCTTAATTTTTTGTGCGCCACTCTCAGTCGGCGACACCGGAAGGGCTGCTTCCGTAGGAAGGATTGGTTTCCTAGCATAAAGAAGTTTCAAAAGGAGAAAACTTTGCACTTTCGTTTTGCGCAGTGTTAATCGCGAAAGTCGCGAAGGGTACATAAACATCCCAAATCCGTCTGATGGGTATTTACAAAACTAGCTAGGATTTTTACTATCTTTCCATTATTCCGCTCTACCAATCCGTTACATTGCGGGTGGTAAGAAGTCGTATAGGTTGACTTCGATCCCAACAACGCTAAAATCTCTTGAACAAGTGCACTTCGAAATACCTGACCTCTATCCGATAAAATCTGACGCGGAGCTCCATGTCTCAAGATCACGTGAGTGACTAGGAAATTAGCAACAGGCTGAGCCGTTCCCGATCGAAGCGCCTGAGCTTCTACCCATCGCGTAGCATAGTCGACAGCAACGACTATCCATTTATTACCTTTTTTCGATCTAGGTAAAGGTCCAACTAGATCGACGCCTACCTTATCGAAAGGTTCCCCTGGCGTGATGGGAACTAGTTTCTCCATACAACGGTCGCGAACCTCGACCTTTGGTCATCTGGACAAGTTTTGCAGCCCAAAACAAATTTACGTACATCCTGACGCATGTGAAACCAGAAATATCGTAAAGACAACTTATCAAAAGTTTTGGTCACGCCCAAGTGACCCATCAAAGGTGTACTATGGTGCTGTTCCATAATTTCCTTATTAAATGTCGCGGGATTACTGTCAAATAAGTAGCTCCTCGAACGTTAGTTCCTTTCTTATATAAGATTCCATATTTAATTACAAAATTCCTTAACAATCGTTTTTCGAGATGAGACGAACTGGAATCATCTTCTAATCCTTCCTTAAGTTTAACAAGGGACGGATCTTTATTTTGCTCCAATACCCAATCAGATACATTAATTGAAAATACTGAAAAATCCAACTTATCCTCTTCAGCAGATGCCAGGTCTAAATCTAAGGGGGATCGAGAAAGATAATCCGCATCCGAATGGCAACTTCCCACTCTTATAACGTATCTCAAAATCAAAATCCGACAACAGTAGGCTCCAACGCATAAGGCGAGAATTCGGATTTCGAAACTTTTTTCAGCCAACAAATACTGTGGTGATCAGTTACAATAGTAAAAGGTGTATGCAACAAATAAGGACGAAATATCGTACATGCGAAGATTAAAGCAAGGCATTCCCATTCTGATACCGTATAATTAAGTTCAGCTTTTTTCAGGTTCGTGACGCAAAAGCAACGGGATGAAAATTACCGTCACGCTCTTGAAGCAAAATCGCACCTATACCGGAATGTGAAGCATCCACTCGGGACTTCCGTCTTATCAGTAGGCCGGTAATGAACTAGGGACCGGCGATGATGTAAGTTTTTTCTTAGAGATTCAAAAGCAGCTTGTTCGACAGAGGTCCATTTGAAAGGAGTTTCCTTTTTGTTAACTCATAAAGCGGCTGAGGCTTATACGAGAATAGTTTTCCACAAACTTTCTGTAGTAATTGCAAAGGCCTAGAAATCGTTGCACTTCTTTTACCGTGCGTGGTGCAGGAGCCTGTTTTACGGCTTTTACTTTCTTTTCTGATGGTTTAATTCCAAATTCATCAACTTCGAACCCTAACAAAGTTATCTTGAACATGGCAAAGAGACATTTAGAAGGTTTTAATTTCAAACCGGAAGCTCTAATTCGATCTAATACTTGGCGCAACAAGGAAATAAATTCAGAAAAGGTTTCTGCATAAATTATTATATCATCAATATACTCACAAGCACCCTTAAATCTGAGCGGTCCTAATAGTTTGCAAGCTAATTGAGAAAACATACGAGGGCAGTTACTGAGACCAAAACTTGCCCGATTCCAAAGAAATGCAGCCTTCACTCGTAACCATAGTCGTTTTTTCTTTATCTTCCTCCCGGATTTTCATTTGCCAAAAAGAGCTAGTCATATCCAAGGTAGCAAAGTATTTAGCATTCCCTAGATAACTGAGAATATCTTCTATCACGGGGAGGGGATAGGTCCACTTTTTTGTAACTGCATTTAATTTACGATAATCAACAACTAAACGGGTTGTTTTGTCTGGTTTTGGAACTAACAAAACCGGACTTCCCCATGGACTCTCAGAGGGTGAAATTATATTGTATTTTAGTAACTCATCAATGTGTTCCTTAATTTGTTTTCTTTGAATATGAGATACCCGATAGGGGCGTTGGCTAATAGGTAACGCATCGCCCGTTTCAATTCTAATTCGACCCAATCAGTCGATCCAAGTTCAGCTAATGAGGTTGCGAATACGTCTCTATAAGCAACGAGGGTTTGTCGAATTTCATCTTGTTGTTCCGTTGCAATTGAGCGTTAATGTTATGCTCTATGGGCTCCTGAAATGGGGTTGATTCTACTGTAATACTCTCTTTCAACGGACATCAGAGGAAAGTGTAAGATGACCCAACACCATGCCTTCGAATACCAATTTTTCAATAAAGAATGATTACGGACCGCTATCTCCCGAAGAGGTTGATCCGCCTTGTACTGGTAAGGTACAAGTTCTAAATGGTATCTCGTGAGAATTTCTGGTTTTGACAATACTGTCCAAGATGAAGAAAGTCGAGGCGGTATTATACGTATGGGAACATACGTCACTCCCCTCGGTTTCAACTTGAAGCTATGACGAACAACAATCTCGAACGAATCGGTGGAAACGACAAGTGAATCAAGAGCATCTGGTGCTTCAGAGGGACGTATCATCATCGACATGAAGAAAAGAAGTATGTGCGAGAATATTATCATCACAAGAAAAAATTTCAAATTGAGAGTTTCAATTGAAAAAGAGGTAGTTAGTTCTGGCGATAACCGCAATTCATTAAATTCGAAATCCAATATAGCAGCATTATCTGCTAAAAACTTAAATCCTATCAAGACAGGAATGAACGAGTGTTTCTAGAACGACAAAATCCATCTGAAATTCTTTACCGTGAATAAAAACAGGAGTTGTAACGACACCAACAATAGGTAAATTATGGCCACCAATAGCATGAGCTCGTAAGGAGGAGGGTTGCAATTTAAGTGTTAATTCTAAGGCAAGTTGGTTAGGAAGGATATTAAAAGTGCTACCCGTATCAATTACGGCGGTAATATTTTTATTTCCAATATGAAGAGTAATTACTGGTAATGCACCCGACGATGTGGCGTGAAAGGCGACCTCTGGCCGCCTTGCGGGTCGCACGTTTTTTGCCTCCGAATGCCTACGTTGATTGGGCGATTCGGGCAAGCAGAAGAATAATGCCCGTATTTTTTACAGTCGTAGCACTGAACATGACCGTATTTAGATCGTTCAGTGCTGTCGCTGCAGGCTGCGACCGGATGTTTGTGGCAGACGGGCGGCCGGGCCCGCCGCGGCCTGCAGGGGACCGCGCTCGTATCGCATTGGGGGCCGACTCTTCCGGCTTATAATTATGCCGATAGCGCCCCGGCTGCGGTCCTCGCGTTGCAGCGGATTGCGTGCTTGAAGTACTGTAAGTTGTCGTAAAAGACGACGAACGTCTTCTAAAATTTCCGAATTTGATTCTTTGCCTTTCTCCACGGGGGAAAGGGGTGCATCCACTACCATGTTAATATTAGAAGTGATACGCGCACGAGCCTCTTCGATAAGCTGACCACTACGAATGAGTTTGTCAATGGTTGTTACTTCCATCGGAATTACTTTTTCAACTATTCCACGGATGTGCTCCGCGTAGCGCCCAGTCTACTTGTTCCGTCTCAGTCATCTGCGGATTCGCCTGCTTGCAGAGACGAAGGAATGTCAAAAACAAAGGATTCAATCGGCTCATTTCTTTTCTGCTTGCGTACGCGTAGCGCCGCTAACGCTTGTTCTTTTCTACCTGTACCGCCGAATGCGGAAGTAAATTTGTCTTCAAGCTGACGCCAAGACGTTATTGAACCGTCGCTAAGATATATAGTTGCCCAGGAGGCGGCTGGACCCGATAAATAAAATGGTAGATATTGTATTTTCTCTTCCTCAGACCATTTAAAACAAATTCGCTGCGCGCTTGTAGCGATCAAGAAAAATTTCTGTCTGTGCCCCTATTTCCATCAAAAGAACCGATATCTACCTTAGGAATGCGATGTGGCGTGGATGACGCCACAGCGGACGCGCCCAACAATGGATCCGTATGCTCCATTACTAAACTTCTGCCAGATAAATTATCAATGAAACGAGAGGATTGGGCGTCAACAGTGGAGGGTGGGGGAGCTCTTGCGTCATGCAAGGGAGTACTTGCGGGAAGAGAAATATCAAAATTTGATTCGTAACCCGATTCAGTTTCGAGTGGTAAGACAGGAACCGCCGTGGGAATCCCTGATACTCGAGCTAAGCGAAAAATAGGTCTCCCTTGTGAATCATTAGCTGGACGACGCGTCCAATTACTAGGCTCCATACAACGTAACTAACAAAAGAGACAATATACAACAATACAAATAAATCATTGGAACCTTGGTCCGTGCTGAAAAAAATTATATATTAAACATAAAGTTCATGATAAGACAATTCGTGCATCCTTCTGCGTAACTAAGGCGCTTCCGCCAATTGTCATGGAGGGCGTGAGGGGGCTTAATTATTTGGCGACCATGAACGGCTGCCTCCGAAAGTCCAAATCACTTGCTCAACGTGAGGAGAACATAACTCAGGTCTACTCGCTTGGCTACTCGCTAGGAGTGAGAGGGGGTTACACAGGAACGTTACAACCTAACCCTAAAATCGAGAAAGGTCTTACACAGGGATGCAGTTATTGAATGAAAAGAATTGTCTTAACATATTAACAAAAGAATAATTTATTGACTCATTAATTAAACCAGAAGGTCCAAACATTAAATCAAACTACTTGTAAAATGATCTGATAAATCAGATTAAACTTAACTTGGATTAAAAGTTTCAATTGAAAGTTGAAATGTTAAAATGAACCACTTGCATAATGATCTGACAATTCAGATCAAGCTCAACTTGAATTACATTACAATGACAGAAGAAAAATGAACAAACGATGAATTTCAATTTTCCATAAGGTTTATCAACCGAAAAATACTTTAGGCAGTTCTCATACGGCTGCACCTACACCTCGTCCATACCAGAGTGATGTAGGCCATGGCGGAGATTTCCACGCAAGCTGTAGCCGTCTGTGCTGCTCAGAAGCCGGAGCGTCCTGCTCCCGGTAGGGCTGGTGGCGTACAGAGAGCGAGCCTAGCTCGCACGACCCTTTTCTTAGCGTCCAAGGATCAGGAGAGGGGATGGCGCCGGCGTGGCGCGTTCCGGCGGATGTTTGTGTGCCTACCCGAGATTACTCTCGGGCTCTCAAGAAATTGCCTTATATGGTGATGTTTTCCCTACGTCCGGCCCAGTTCTTTGTTCTGAGGCGGGTGACGCAATGGTCGGCTGACTGTGACCACCAATGACAAATCTGAGGGATCGAGGGATCGGTCACTTCGTGACATAAATAAAAGTACAATAATGGATCAGCTGTAAATGTATGGTGAAACACTTATGTGTTTGAGTAAAGTAGAAAGATACTGAGCAATGCAAAGGTTATTGAATTTAACAAATAATTTTAAACCCTCGACGTTACCCCTATATTTTTACCTTTTCCGCCGAACTAAGTTTGAAAGATTATGTTATTTCTAATAGAACTGCCCGATATTGCTCGAATTATTTTTAATCATTATCACCCATTATACAGAACTAGTGGTGCTACAGAATGACACAGACTTTCAAGTATTAGTTTTCGAGTTCTTTTAGTCTATTCGGACATGCCACATACACTTGCCAGCAGCTATTCATCGCAGCCCAAAGTACAATTTTTCGGTTTCATAATAGGAAATATTATTTTCAGAATATTAAAGAAGAGTAACCTCGTGCTAAATGCCAATTTCCTTTCTACAATTTGGAGCCGTTTTTCAGAAAATTGTGTTTAAGCGACACGGTAAATTCGAAATTTGGAGCTTTATTCACTGAAACTTTTCGTCTCTCGAAATATTTCCTTTGCAGCACTTTACAATAATGTTTACAAATCGCGAGAAATGTGCATATGAACGGTGCAAGAGAGCATTCAAAGTTTACATTTGTGTAATTTTCGAAAAAACAAAAAATTACTCCAAAATGAACTTTACGTCGTATTAATATATGCAGTTAGCACTATCCGTTGAAGAACAAATTTGGAGCCATTTGTGAGAAAATGGCATTTGAGCGTTTCGGAAAATGCGGACTTTTGAGCTTCTTTTCACAGAAAAAGGTTGAATTTTTCAGAAACTTTATATGGCATTATTTAAAGCACATATACTCATAAATAAAGTAATGTGAAGAAATCGCCGCTGATCTGAATATTAAAGACATAAGACACAAGTCAAAAAAATTACATTTTTGTAATTTTTGAAAAAATAGGTTTGTGCAATATGACGTTTATGGCGTTTATGTCATTATGTCACCACTAAAAGATAGTGCAATATCGCGGTTATGTCATCTCGTAGAGTGCATTTAGAACTAAACCTCCCAAAAGTTTAAGAAAAAATGTGGCCGTTTCAAGAAAATCTTGTTTTTGTAGTTTTTTTTTAAAACTGCACATATTGCACGCAATATTCAGCGAAAACTACAATTTTTTTAAAATGTGCATGAACGTAATGAAAGAACTAATAATGGAGACAATTTTTGTTTGAAGAAAAAAATCTCTTTATCTTCAATTTTATAGTTGTAGGCAGCCACCGAAAAAAAATCAAACTTTTGCAATATTCGAAAATTCAGAGTTAACTGTGAAAATCGGACCTACGTCACTTTCATGTGTGTATTTTACTCTATTCTTATAAGAAAGGGTACCCCCGGATAAGATGGTAAAAAGTTCCCCTCAACCAAATTTCATATGAGTAGTTACACTATATAATTCTAACATAAAAATAATATTTTTGAAAGGTTTCTTAGCCCCCATCCCACGACCCACACCCCTTTACAGCCAAAAACGTGTTGTTTTTTTTTCAATTTTTTTCGTCAACCTAACACTATTTTATATGACTGAAAAAAATATGATCAATAAGAGAACAATTTGCACTATCAGAAAAACATTTTTCAATATTTTCTCAGGCCCAAATTCAAACACAAATATTTTTTCAAAAAAGTGACAAGAAATATTTTTTACTGTCTTAGAATTCTGAAACAGGCTCCAAAAATGTCAAAAGGTTCTCTTAAAACACAAATTGTTGTGCATATTTTTCAATTTTTTTCGATTGCTGGGCTGCAGTTAAAAAAATAAAAACCATTTTCCAGCCTTTAAAACACCTTGACTTAAAATATGCTTTGAAAATCACTGCAACGGTTCGGAGGATTTATTTTAGTGTTCATTATACATTTGTGTACATTGTTGGGGCATTAAGTAATATTTTGACTTTGGAATGTAGTTAAAAATTATTGTTTTTTAAGTTTTCTAATCCTTTGCATGAAAATATCATACGCTGAGGAAAGATAATAGTTTTTGGCAGTATATTAAATAATAATTCGGACACATTTGAAGGATAATTGGGGTCATGGGGGGAAATGAAGGGGAATAGGTTGGAAATAGATTTACAAGACTGTTTTACTGTGTCGTAGAACACTAACACAGGCACGAAAATAATCTTGAAACTTCATCTCGGAACGCTTGTGAATTTTTTCATATTTTTTTAATATCTGAATCACAGTTTAAAAAATACTGAGACATTTATAGTCAAGCACTTGGCTGTCCGGCAGTTGCCGCGTCCTAGGCACGTTCGACCTTCCTCCAGAAGGAAGGCCACAGAATAGCAGCTGAAACGTACTCCCTTAATGAGCTAGCAATTTTTATTTCCAATATTCGAAAAGAAATAATTTCTTCAATGATTAATGTGTAAATGTATAACAAAAGGTCCGTTGTAAAAACGAACAAAGAAATAATATAGAAAATTGCAAATTCTAATTTACGACGCATCCGGCAGTCCGAAGCCCAGTAAATTTACAGCGGGCTATGATATTTGTCACAAAATTATAGAAACTACTCGTATTTTGAAAAAATAAATATGAACTTATTTGAAGATGTAGTTTTGATAAATACATTTAATTGAGAAAAAATGTATTTTTAAAATTGTAGTTGCAAGAAAACGACTAAAACGAAGCGCAGTCAATTCCAAGTGGGCTATTATGTTTGTCAGTAAATTATAGAAAAGCTATTCATATTTTCAAAAAAATCAACAAGACCTTATTTGAAGATCTGTTTTTGATGAGCATATTTCATTAAGAAAAATAATCGTATCTTCACAATTGTAGTTGTAGAAAGACGCCGAATGTGTTTTATTTTTTTTATTGTTTGCAAAATTAGGCATTTCAACGAATATGAAATCTGCACATTCTCTTAAACTTCCTTTATGCTACCTCAGGTCTC
>JAHLJT010004297.1:0-26611 GCA_031308135.1 Acheta domesticus
AAAATTGAACGACCAGAATCTTACCGTTCTCTACCATTTGACTGAAAACACCGGATAGAGGACGGCGGGAGAATGTGATCAAAAGAAATAACAATATGTCTATATATTGATTTCGACAATTTTGGGGAAAAATGCATAACCTAACTTCCATTGCGGAGCCGAATTTGATCTCATAACAAAATTGTGGCTGGTCAACTTCACGAGAAGATGTCTTTAAAATCTTTTCAAAAAATCTGACTCCAATTTTTTGTAATTGTTACCATAAATGTAGTAAAATGCTTTTGCAATTATGATTTATGTTCGATAATAGTAAATCCACTCGAAATCGAAATTTGATTTGATTTTGTTGTGATCCTGACCTACACCACCAAATTCAACCATATTTTTAATGAAATCTATTCTTCAACTTTAGAACTTTCTATTTTTAGTTTATAGTTTTTCAGAACATAATTATATTTTTCCGTAATTTGAATATTTCGAGCAAAGCTATGTTTCATTCGAGTGTTACTATGTATTTGTAGTTCTGTGTAATATTGTCTCCCCTCTAAATTGAAAAACTATGGGTGGACATACTCTCTCGATTTCTTTATAACAATACGTTAATATAACAAATTCAAGTTAAACCCCAGCAAAATTTCACAATTCCAACTGGATGCAGCAATATTTGTCACGGCCAATGATTGTCTCATCTCTTAATTAAAAATCGCGGCATTGATCCAAAAACGTCGTTTTGGGAGTGTTTAGCACCCGCGGAAATCACTCTCCGATTGAGATTTGAATTTGAGAGCATAGGTTTCGAGATTTCATTACATAATCCAGCTGGTGATTTACTACAAGTAGTACTCACCAAACTGGCGGCCCACCCCTATAAACTCCTAACGACTTCCGATATCAAAATACAGTTTCGCTCAACAATGTGAAGTCATGGAGCAAGTGAAATGGTGTACAGATATTGTGGATCAATACTTAGTTTTTGGAGAAAATTAAATCAACTTTGATTTTTTTAAATCGAACCATATATTTTTCTTACTAGCAAAGATATAAATCATAAAAAGGGGAATGCAATGATGTAAAATATGTTCATATTTTGATAGTATTTTGTGTAATCAATTATTACTTTATGGCCAAGAAATTGTAAATAAACACTGCACTTTTTGCTGTACGCGCTTGTCGCTATTGTCACTTTTGGTTAAAGGCCTTCGCGGCCTCTACCTCGAAAAGAGCCGGCGCCGGGAATGCAAACCTTCCTGAATGGCAACAGTTGCAAGAATTGACACAAGGAAATCTGCGTGCATTTAATTAAAATCATTGTCAGAAAGTATAAATTTTGTGCTCAAAATACTATTAAAACAATAACAGTTACGTCATTGCACTCGTCTACTTATGATCTACCTCTCGCTAGTGAGAAAAAAAATCCTGGTTCCATTTAGAAAAGAGAAGATGATTAATTTTCTCGAAAAATAAAAATTTTCGGACAATATCCTTACGGTACATTACTTGCCCATGATTCCGCATTGTTGGGCGAAAACTACATTTCTATATCGGGAACCGTTAGAAGTTACGGGGAGGCCCATAGTTGGTGGGACTGCCTGTATGCCAAACCTCGCAGTTTCGGAGCGTTTTTCGTTGTCACATAAAAAGAAACTAGTGTTGCAACAGAATGTCACAGAGTTTCTCGTACTAGATCTCTTCTGATTTTTTAATCTAGACTCGTTTTCTGGTTTTACATCACCTACTTTCCAGCTGTCATCCATGGCTGACATTATTTTATTTAACATTTTCCTCAATTTTTCAGGCCATTTAAATAGAAAAATGTGATATTAAGATATTACATAAGTTAAACCTAATCCTATATCATAATTTTGATTAAAAATTTTGATCGTTTTTGAGAAATTTTGAAAATGTTCGGAGGCTTCATGTAAATACCCCCAAAAATTAATGAATGCTTTTCAAAATCGCAGGGCAAACGCAAGCCAAATGGACAGGGGTTTCTTCAATTTGGAAAATCCTCAAACGCATGGCTTAGGCGCTAGTGTGTTCACATACACCGGACGACGGACGTTTTGCCGTCAATTGGTTTCGGTATCAAGGACCCACAACACATGTATCTGGATAAACTACGTGTTAGAGGATTTTTTTCTTATTTAGCTCAGGATTTATCCACTTTTTCGTGATCGTGGCCTAAAAATGACTTTTTTTCCAGAAAATCCGCCGTTTTCTCGTGCAGCATTACATAACTTTCCCTACACGCTTACATAATATAATTTGTATATACGTATGTATACGGGGAAAGTAAAAAATAATAAAAAAAAGGAGAAAAGAAAATAACATAGTGATGAAAATGAAAAGGATTCACGACAAGGAAACCCAGCCATATCAAAGAGAAAAAAAAAAAAACATCCTGGAAAACCGTAGTTGGGAATATAAACTTTGTTGATGCATTCTTTTATTGGAGAAAAATAAAACAGGAAGAATAATGAGATAAAATGTCAATCACGGAGAACAAGAATAAATTAAAAGATAAAGACACTACATAGAAAAGTTCTCACAAGACAGGAAAGAGTGATCTATGCTGCACTCTGGCAAGTAGCAATACAAGAAAGAGAAGAGGGGAAAAATAATGAAGATCGGCTATAAAAAATAGAAATAAAATTTAAAATGGGGTATTGGACAACACCATGAAAAAAAACTCAAAAAACTAAGAAAAAGTCATGGACACAAAGCATCAACGCTAAACAACACACGACTGCATCTAAGACACCATATAATAAAGAAAAATACGTGAAAAAAAACAAAAAAGAAACAATCAAAGATATGTATTACAATAGCAATGTCAGGACATTGCTGTGTGGGAGAGAAAAAATGGAACTCATTCACGCTTCGTATATACGTATGTATACGGGAAAGTAAAAATCCACTAATTTACAAATTATACTTTTTGTCTTGACAATGTTATGCATGAAACGGGCAAATTCGTGATAGCGAACAAGGAATTCTAAAAAAATTGTAATGACGTGCGGCATTGAAATTAACACGATTTTATTGTAGTAAAATAAATAACACGATTTTAAATCGGAAACATAATGAATTTTAAAAATATTGTACTGTTATTTTCTGTTTTCACAAACAAAACAGTTTGTATGTCTTAGAATACCAAAAAGGACAATGGAATTGCGGTCTTAATATCGGATACCTCGAAGTTACATATACTTCGGAAGAGAGTCTTTTAGTAATCTTGTAATCGTACGTCGTAAGAAATCTTGCAGAATTTTAGCGATATATCGACAAGAAATAGGACGTTTTTTGTGTCTGTGAGTAATTCACTAAACCCCTCTTGACTTTTCTCTTTTGCCTTGATATGAGTATACTCCTACTATGTATATTGTTTGTCTCCTTTACTTAGAAAGAAACACAAAATAATTTCTATTAATTTCAAAATAATTTCTATATAATGAATGCACTGTGTCTCACAAACGCTTTTCATAGAGAATGTGAATAAAGATGATAGGAATTGCTGGTGATCAGCAATTACAATTATTCTTACTGTGTCAATACTTCGAATTTGCAATCTCTACTTTGAAAATTAACAAGTTTTCCAGAAGGTAGTTCTGATGAATATTTATGACAATCTTTTAGTTGTGTGTTGAAATTTCATAGCTTTAAAGTAAAATAAAATAAATTTCAAAATTCAATTTGTCGAAAAATTTTTGAAGGTGGAAATGTTTTTGGACATTGATTTCAAATGTATGCAGAAATATATTTTGTGTCTTCTGTTTTTTTAAAAGACAACAAAGATAATACAGATTTTGAGTAAAAAAATGAATAGAAATTTTTTTGATATCCAGAAAATATTTTACCAAAAATTAACGCAAAAAATGACTGCTTCCACTTATACACCGGGCGACAATGTTAGTGATATATCTTTGCTTGATTCGATATTATAGTTCAGAAAAGAGTTGAATAAAATCATCTTTCTTTAGAGGATTATCGATTTTCTCTCATAAGCCTCAAGCTAGCACTGACTTGCCAATTTCCGGGAAGCACTTTCGACTCCGGGTGAAATCAGATAAGGGGCTATTACAGCGTTGCCAAGGAAAAATCAATATTTCACTCACGCCAAAGCAAACTGAAATATTCGTATTTCCTATTCATTCTTCTATTTCATTCATTCTCAGAATAGCAAAAGCCACATAAGAGTTAATTATCTCATTAGTGAAAGACCGGTCTACTTCAGAGACGCTAAATTTGCTTTTTAGAAATAAAAAGTTAATACTCGCAGTATCGCAGTTTGAAATTACAGCAACTCGCTATTTTTCCAGCTTTACTTGTTATATAAATTCCTATTTCTGAGATAAAAGCTAACTTTTCTAGTTATACTCCAAAATAGCACGATTTTCTCGTGTTTGTTAGTCTCTTAATACTTTTAGTCTGAATTAGGTTTTCGTTTTTTTTCACCCTCTTCACAGCAACTATTTATTGGTGCCTGTAACATATTTTACTTTTTCATACTTACTTCGTTACAAGAGAAAGTTTTGTAATCGTATATCGGTGAATTTTCGTCAAAAAAACTTTATTGCCAAGTCCTGTTAACGAAAACTGAGTAAATGTGTTTGTTTACGAGAATATAGCAAATTATTTCTTTCTAACACGTTGTAAGGGAACGTCCATAAATTACGAAACGGTAAAGGGGGTGGGGGGGTCTGAGCCTGTTGTTACTCTGCGTTACATGGCGGTTAAGGGGATATTAATTGTTACGTAACATAATTTTTTTAATTTTTCAATAATTGCTGAAATGATTCCTTTTTGAGTCATGTAATTAAAACATTAAAATATTAACACATATAACAATAAAAAATAATTTCGACGGCAAAATGTCAGTCTGTCTGTGTTGTCTGTCCGTTCGTCCATCTGGTTAATGCTAGAGCCTAAACTGTACTTCCCGATTTTCTTCAAAATTTATATTCCGCGATCGATTTATGATTTCGAGGCCCTCTGAGTTTGCCAGAAACATTTTGATTTTGGAAGTTCTTTGTGAATATTTTAAAAGTTTCTCAAATGACTCCAAAATTTTGATTAAACTTTGGCCTCGAATAGCGTTAAAGAACGCCTAAGTGAAGAATATTAAATTAAAATTAAGTTCATTTCATTTTACTCAGTGAATATAGCACTATCCATGCAAAACGATTCAAGAACACAATATTGATGCAGTTTTGAGAAGAATCTTAAATTTAATATTATTTAATGTCGCTCATATTTCAATCAAGATTGTGCAAAAACAAGTAATATATTCAGAAAAGTTTACATGATATTTTATAAAGAACTGATTGTCAAGAAACTAATTTCACGTGAAGAAAAAAATCGCGTCAACTAAATCACTACAATATTTAAAGAATTATTTTCAAATTGCAGGATCTCGAGTCGGGCCACATCAATAATGCAATGTTTTTAGCAAAATTCTACGAATAGTTTAGGCACTAGTGTGTTCACAGAACGACAAGTGGACCGATGGACGGACGTTTCCAGAAAAAACAGTTTTCGTATCAGATGACCCCAAAACGTGCACTTCCATTGGAATCTCGAAATTGATTGTAATATTCTGAGCGAATGAATAGGAACGATGAAAGACGTCTCATAGAGGAAATCTCAAATTATTTTGTATTTTAAAATTATTTCTCGTCTGCAAATTTATAATCAGTCATTTTTGAACATTCATCAAATGGTATACTGTACAACAAAGTATCAGAAATAAATCACTACTATTACATTTTTTGTAGGTTTCATAAGTATTTTTTTCGTGTGCACCTGCGTATGCGTTGACGTACTAGTAGATTAATTGGATGGTGATTCGTGTGCTGGCACAATTTCTTCTAATATATTTGGCTTCTTGTGGTGATATGGTCATCCAGTGGAATTATGCCAACGTCTCTGTATAAAGTCCTGTTTGTCACGAACTATGTTTTAGTTTTGAATCTACGAAAAATATTCAATATACGAGTAGTTATTACTTCTCTGTGGTGTCGTATTAATCCATTCGCGTTCCATAGTATAATTTTATGACTTAACAGCGATTCTATTCGTTACAATTTCTGTTTTAGAATGTTTTGATATCTTCGGAAGGAATTTCGATTTCTTGACACATGTCTGTTTGGACAGAAATGAGACTATACGGAAGTGGGGTGTATCGGATTATTGAATATGTGAAAAGGTGGGCAATAAATGATATTTTTCTGTGAATGAGTATGCTTCTTTAAGTTGGGGAATTTCTGAGTTTAAAAATGGTATTGTTTGAGTGGAAGTAGAAGTCGTCACTATACATTTTATATGTGAATTATTTTCAATGCATGTGTAGAACTTCATTTAATTCCGATATTCGTAAGATTTTTCACAAATGTTGATGATACACTGATATTTGTCACATTTTTCGTTTACTTTTCATAGCGATAAATTCAGGTCGCTATATTTCGTTCATTAAACTCCAAAATATCCAAGCAGTCATTTCAAATTCAATAAAACTCAATTCAATAATATAATAATACTTCACATGATTCTCTACAAACGATTAAAAAGAGATGTGAAAATGCCGTGGCCGAAAGGATACATGAAAATGACTGACGATGAATGACTACATTAAAAACAGGATTTTAAGGAGGATCATACCAAGCGCTCAATGCCCCAGAAGGGCTTGTAGATGCGTTACGAACGCAAAACAAATTTAAAAAGAAACTTATTTATCCTAAATATGGATATTATTAGTTTAAATAACAGTATTAATGTTAGCTTTTATGAGACACGGGCTGCATCTAAATAACAATAAATTAAAGAAATTGTGGATATTATTACTATTATAAGGTAGTAGCTTCGCTGTTGAAATGACTGAGTCTTTCATATGCTCTGAGAATTTGTGCGTTCCCATAAGACAGGCCTGTCCAAAACCGTGCTTCGGTGCAATTTTGCTCCGCCCGTGCCCACGCAGCGCGCCGGCGCAAGTTAGTCACTGGGGGAGTGGGGCATTCCTTCAGTCTGTGCGATAAGAAAACGGACAACCTGCTGCTGGCTAGCTGCTGCGCTTTATCTCAATGGCGACATCGAAGAGTATTGACATTTTTTTTCATAGTGGTTCTACAGGACTTATTTTCTCACCATCTATCTAAAAGACAGAAAGATTTCGAACGGCGAACTCTTTGGAGTATTATGAATATTTTCCACATAAAGTTCTCAAAACTACATATGAAAGCAGCCAAAGTAATTTCTATGTTTGGGTCCACGTGTGTAAATGAGAGCTTCTTTTCATAAGCAGTTAACAAAATCGAAGTTTCGAGGGTGTTTGAGCGACGAGAGACTTGCAATTCCTTGCGTTTGATGGCGACAAGGAATTTTGTGACCCACAGCGAACGAATTGTAAACAATAAATCCACAATTAAAATTGTTACAATGAAATTGCTTTTATTTGTTTTAACTGAACATACTTATCCAGGATATTTCTTTTTGCTCCTTAATTATGTTTCAAACTAGAAAATAGCAAGGAAACTTACTGAAATAAATTAAATTAAAATCCTATTTGATTTTACATGAACTAGGCCCGAAATAAAACATTGTCGTGTTTGATCTATTCGAAACGAGCTAGTGTGGCCGGTCCGCGAGAAAAGTTTTACGGTAGGAGTGAGTAATTGGCAGCCGGGGACTCCCGTTGGGCGGTGGCGTAAACAACCGGACCGAAGCGCGCTTCGTCATCTGTCGAAGCGAACTTGGTGCTCCTGAGCATGAGCGGAGCAGAAATCTTGGAGAGGCCTGCCAAAAGATGACCTTCTTGGCATTTACGTATTTAGGGAACATTTGTAACAACTCATGTTTCCATGATTTTCACTTGCAAAGCAATCGACTTGCGTTCTGAAGGTATATACCATTCTGGTGTCAGGGTCGCATGAGAAAAGAGTGTCGCTCAATACACGTTGCATTTGGAAAACGGCGAAGGAAGGTAGATTTTGTGAGAGAACTGCCATTGTCTTCCAAAGAAATGGGAGTTGTCATGACATGCTAAATTCTTAGAAACAATTACATATCTCGAAAACGAAAGGCGGTAGCGCCGATTGGGTTGCGGAAATTTTGCATCTCCTTCAAAGGCAGTTTAGAAAAGACAATAAAATAATTTCGCAAAATTTGTAAATTTATGAACAATTTCCAAATTTTGCAGTTCTGAAGAGGAAAGGGATCCCTTATATTCCAGAACCGAAAACTGCAAATTAACAATTTTTCAAACAATTAACAATTTTATAAACAATTCCGCACGTGCGCTGCACGGAGGAAGTGGCCTCAAATTGTCTTTGAGGTGAATATTGCAAACTAACAATTTTGACAAGCGATGCAAAATTATTATTGAATACTTAGTTTAATTATTGCAAAAACCTTAAATTTCGTAAACACTGATATTTGAACACTATTTACTTTGCCAAAACTTCCACTCCCAATTATTTTTCCGATCCTGGAGCCGCCTTCGCACACTTCATTTCTTCGTCTCGGATCCGTAATATTCATTCACGTACTTAATTGTTTTGTGTTAAAAGAGGGGATATTCAATTGATTTTTTTGCAAGTAAATCAGAATTAAAAATTTCCAAATTTCCTTTTCAAATCCACCAATTCTACTGCATGTGCTGAACTTTTATGTCGTATTGTATGATATTATCTTTATTGATATTATCTTATATTGATATTATCTTATATTTCTTGTAGACGATCGAATGGCTTGCATGACGACGCGATGGAGACTATCCCCGCCCCCTGTGCCTTCTACGCTAAAACTCTCAATCATTCGGATAAACACGCGTATCATAGAGAACGTTCAAACTAGAGATCATGATTGCGGGAAATCTAGCCTATCAGCTTCTCAGTCGTTGGCAGTTGGTTCCGAATGTTCTTTTGTAATAGTTAACTATGAAAGAAACCAGATGGCGTTATCGTTCGTACAGTGTGCCAGAATGCGCATACAGACGGGCACTTCTGAATTATGGCCGTTACCCATTCTATGTGTCGGCAACTGTACACTGCACTTATAGACCATGAAAAAACGTTAATTGAATAGTTTCACTACACGCATAAGAAAAACAATCTTCATAGGTATTGATATCAAGCAACTATAATAGTACATCAGTTGTTGCTGGAGAGCAAATCTTGAATTAATGATTATGCAAATTAAACCTCGTCAGACTGCACGAACTACGGTGTTAACAGGAAAGCGTAAATAAAGATCTAATGTCAAATCTAAGCCTTCTAAGCGTGTCGCCACAAAAAATTGCTCCAGCAGGATGGGTTGAAATATTGAGGTGGCCTTGATAGTATTGAAGCATGGAACCGAAATGTTAATTGAATGGATCGGAGAATGTCTGATCTTGTAGATTACGGCGTGAAAAACGTTTCTTTGAGCAAACGTTTGGCTCAAAAATTACTTTTTTAAGGTTCTTAAAACGCTTTGTTTATGAGGTTATTTGCCGATATAAGTTGACATGTAATGCGGGTAGCATTTTACATGAATATTTCGATCGTTTTTTTTAAAGAAATCATTCATATTTTAAAGTCAAAGTGGAATTCGTCAAGTCTCCGTGAAATTCTCTTCTTTAGAGCCCTCATTTATAAAGATTGAATGCGTGTGTGAGAGCCAGAACCCAAAGGTATACTACTGAAATAATGAGGAGACGATGCTTATATAAAAGAAAAGAATAATTTAATTCTAACACAAAATTGCAATTAATAATTGATTCTTCCTAGGAATGTTATAATCTCCAAATCATAGAAAATGAGCAAAATCATGAGGGCAATCTATTTTCACATCAAGATTGACCTAAAAATAGAATATGTGGCAATTCCAAGAAGGATAATGTTTAATAGCACATTTTGTGACCATTTTCCCCATTATGAAACTGAATAAAAGAGATCAACGAGCAAACTTCTGTGACGATATGTTACGGACAATCATACGATAATCATGGGTATTGCGTGGGTAAATAGAATGCAAAGGGCTTTATATTTTTATACGATCTCGTAAACGACTCTACACTCTGTCAGAAATTAGAACAGAAAATAATCATAATTTTTTAGAAAAATATGTTTTTGCTTTGAGTGTTACCGTCTTATTCAATTAGTTATAAAAAATAGTTTATTGCTGTCACCATCAAACAAATACAATTCAGTATCAAAATTTTGCGTTTTGCCACACACACTAAATTTGTGATTACATCGTAGCAAAGCGAAATTATACTTATAAGTCCTACAAGCAATTATAACACAGGCCGACGTCAGTTTAGTTACAAAAAGGAACACCACTAATTCCGATTAATTTCAGGATGCTGCATTCGAAATTGACAGCCGTTTTTCTAGATTAGCTCGTATTTTTGTGTAACGCGTAGTTGTCAGTTTTTACCATTTTGGCTTCAGTTGTCATCAAAGTAACCATTTCCACAATGTTCCTAGAGTGAGAAATAAATAGTATTTCACTCAGTTGGTAAAGTAGGAAGTGCCGTTGTTGCGTGGCTCAGTATTACTCTTACGAGTATGTATTGCAGTAAGTAATCTCTGAAGTACAAAAAATGTTTGTCGTGGGATTCGATACGAAGTTTTACTCAGTAACTTCAGTTATTGTCCCGTATTTTCGGAAATGTTTACTGTTATCCTACAGTGATTTCATAGTTGTTTTTGGTTCTAAGTTTCGCTTTCCTAAGCAAAATGTCGAGTTCTTCCCGCAGAGTGTTGAAAACTCAACGGGCCTGATTTGTTACATCTGTGACGTGTTATGGTTGTCTCAGATTAGATCGATGAATGATGTCGTCAGGAAATATATTATTCTTATTTTGACGGTAAGATTGAGGATTCAGTATAAAACGAGGGTTGAAGACCTGGCTTAAAGGATCCAAGAAAAGGATGCTTTTGCTGTTTCGATGGATATGGGAGAGAAAACCCGGAATCACTAAGGCGTTTTGTTTCTGTACGACGAATACAGCAGGAAGTAACAAGAGTTCTTCTTGTTACAGTGTGCCATCGAATATTAAAACCTTGCAATCGCGCTCAGAACCAGTGCCTAATGGAGAAAATTTACCTGCACCTACTCCTCCGAACGACTGGGAAACTATGATATTGCAGTACCTACAGGAACTGATGAGGACACTAACTCAGTATCTGCAGATGAAGATCTGAGAGATTGTCCCTTCCAAAGATGAGGACTTATATCCTTCACATGAATTGAACGATTTAGCATGAGACTTACAACTTTTCGAAAGAGAAAGCTTAATCTTGGGTGCTAGACTCAAAGAATGGAATTTTACTGGCTCCCGGAACTACTTAAACAATCAGCACAGGAAAAGGAACGAGCCTTTTTCAGAATATTACAGAATGGAAGATTCGCTTTGCGGACATCAATGGCATGATGAATGAGTACGAATCCAACGTAATCCATCTGATTGGTGAATTTCATAGATACCATCGAAGTGCAGTCTGAAAGCAGTTTTGCTTCATAATGGAAATAAGTGCTTGTGGCACACACTGTTCAGTGAATGATACTTACGAGGATTTCGCACTCATTTTAAATCGTATCAAATACAAAGATCATGGTTGGCAAATTTGTGGACATGTAAAAGTATTTGCAATATTATAATGCTCAATGTCTAGACCAGACTAATGTCTGGGAAGGCGGATTTACAAAGCACTTTTATTTTTTTGTCTTTGGGACTCAAGAGCTACAGGAAAAAATTTCTCACAAAAGGGAGTGGCTCCAGAGAGTCATTTTAAGCCCGGTGCCAACAATGTCAAGTATAAGCCTCTGATCGATCCAGGCAGGTACTCTCCAAGGTACGATCCAGGCTTCCAACTCTGCACATTAAGTGGGACCTCATGAATTTATTTTAAAGAAATAGACAAAGAAGCTGAAGGATTAAGTATCTTAGACAGTGTTTCCGAACTAAGTGGTCTGTATTACATCTGTGTCAGAGTTGGGCAGTATCGCGAAAATACTTGTATTTAAAATACGTATTTTCGATACTTTGTATTTGTATTTTGTATCGAAAATACATATTTAAACTTGTATTTTGTATTTGTATCGAAAATACTTTATGATAGTATTTTGTATTTTCAAAAATACAAAAATACTTTTTATTAAATCCGTCAGAAACATCATTGCGCCAGCAAATGGAGAGGATCCCGCCACGTGGACAAGTGGAGCCGGACCTCCGGTTTTCTCCGATTACGTTTTCCCCCCGTCGTCGGTTCAACCAGAGATAACCCGGAGGGAGCGTTGTGTAATCACGGTGTAAGCTATATTTCTTACACCGTGTCTGTAATCGCGAGCTCCGATTCAATTTCTCGGAGAGCAGGCTCCGCGTACCAGAACGAGTGCTGCCCATGTGTGTGCCTGGTGGCCCTGTGTTGTAACGCAGTGATTAAAAACTAAAACTTGTGCTTGCGGTGTTTTTAAAAGCTGATATTTCGTTATGGTATATTTAGGTAAAATCTATTTTTCCTGGGTACCTTGTACTAAATAAAGCTTTGTATGTACAGTCGATGACACAAAATTCTGGGCGATACCCTATGCGGCCAAATCTGGCCTTTCCACAGCTTGGACAACCACGTCTGGGCACTTGACCAATCCCGGAGCCTAGGGCAAAGGGCTCTTATCATTGGCTTTTGCGCCAAGATTCAGACACTACCCCTTCCTCCCCTGAAGATTTTCCTCCTCGTTATCTCAAAGGGGCGGAGCAATTTTTGAGGTGATTGACGTCGGCGTCGCTGCTCGCTATCGGGGAGGGGAGCAGGTAAGTTAACGCAGGCAAAACGGACGCTGACGACCCACGCGCCAGCCGGTCATGGGGCAAGAGCAATGGCATTTTTATCGAATTCTTTATACATAAATGGCAAATGCGAATATACATAGCAAATGTTAATTTTTATTTGTGGAAATCTTCACTCAAGTTAAATATTTTATTAACTATTTTTGAATAACCACTGTTAAAAGAAGAATAAATTAAATTAGAAGAAAAAATAAAGTCTTAAAAATGTTACGATTCGATGTAATTTTCTTAAAACGAGCTATTAAGAAAGTAACAAAAAACGTCTTTGAATAAACTTGAAAGATACTGAGTTTGTAGCTAAGAAATTTCAATGCCATTACAATTTTCCAGTTAAAATGTTTAAATGGAACACAGGTGTTCTCAAAGGTACTATTTTACAACTTATATTATGTTTTAGTGTGACCTCCATAAACAGTGTCTGGAGTATTATGTTCGATTGGAGGAGCTCCATCACAATCCAAAGAAACTCCAGGAAACTCACTTTACCACAGTTATCGATATTCAAGTAAGACACCGTTTTATTCACAGGAATCACACGGTCCTTGTTTTCTATTGTTTTGTGAAATAATTTTTGCCTTTGTAAGGTATACGCATGAGGAATATTTTCTGCCTAGAAGAGGAATCCCAATACAATAATGTGCATCAAACATCATTAATTCATTTGATTTTAGATAGACACCTACACAACATCAGTGTTTTCATGAACTCGCAAGACTCCAAATCCGAACAATTGATCTATTTTATTTACTATTTACACAAAAATTCAACTTCATAGTTTCTTAAAATAAACGAAACGTGAATTGTGCTTAATCACCTTAACAATTGCGTAGTGCAACATTATTGGCAAAATTGTCAGAAAAGATATGACAAATACATAGATTGATTTTAAATCATATGATGATTATGATTAGGGTTTAAAGGCTCTTCAACATGTCATTGGAGCTCGTGCCAATCAGTAAAATAATGTTATTTATTATAAATTGAGTAAAATATAGTAAGGTCTGACTAATTATGAAATGAAATAACTGATAAAGAGAATGTTTCATGAACAAAAAAAAAATCAGTTCATAGAAGGCATTTTAAAAATCACCCTCATCTCTCGCGATGTCTTCTCCGAATACCGCTTAAATTATTGCAGTGCACGAGAGCATTCTATAGGGTAAGGTCTGTTCGTTTCTTGCAAGTGCGGAGTGGGCAAACGCGATAAGATGTCCTTGTAAGAAGGGGCAGTGCTCGATCCGAAGGTGAATGAAAATTACTTCCTCGCGCCTTGAGCCACGCATGGACGACCAGGTTTTTTATGGGTTTCTTGATCCTTGTGAGTTTGAAATAAGAATTCGGTCACTCTTTTTGCCATGCACGATATAACCTTTTAATGTTAATGATAAGAGTAACTTATTCATTTTACTCTATTAATGTTACTGTGTTTTTTTAAAAAAATTATCTGTTAAAAAATCAGTGGTGCTTAGATATAGTACAAACTTCCTCGTACTATCTGTGAGTGTTATAATTGTAACTCACATAATATACTAATATTAAGGGGATAATATTAGGGTTAGTAATTTTCAGCTTTCATGATTTTTCGGGAGAGGTTGAGATCAATTCCACGATTTATTATAATTTTTAACGATTTTAACGACGCGAACGCATGGCAGTACTGCCGGTAAGCTTGAACGTCAGTGTGCCTTTATTCGCCACAGTGTAAACAAAGTTTTGTTTCTGAGTGCTACACATGTCGAGTTGAGTTGCAGCCGAAAACACACAGAATTCATGTTGAGATTAACCGTGAACATGCGACATGCAGAGATTGGTTTCGACGCTTCAAAAATAACGCTTTTGATCTTTGAGATAAAGAACATACTGGCGCACCGAAAACTTTAAAGACAAAGAGTTGGAGGCATTACTTAATGAAGACGCATGTCAAACGCTAGCTGACATCGCAAAACCTGTTTGAAAGCATTAGGAATGACCCAGAAGCAAGGGCATTGGGTGCCGAATGAGTTTAAGTCGAGAGATGTCGAACGGCGTTACCTCACGTGTGAAATGCTACTTCAACAGCAGAGAAGAAAAGATTTTTGCATCGTATCGTGACTGGCGATGAAAAGTGGATACAGTAAGCCTAAGGGTAAAAGATCGCGGGGTAAGACGGCCACGCATCGACATCTTGCGCAAAGCCCCATGATTTGAAGCTTCTCCTCTGCATTTGAGGGGGATCAGCTGGATGCAATTTATTACGAGTTTCTCAAACCAAACGAAAACTATCACGGAATATCTCTATCGACTGCACTTGATGCACTTGAGCCGACCTCTAAAGAAAAAAAACGACCACTTTACGAGCAGAAATACCACAAGGTGACTTCGTTACACGACAACTCTCGGCTACAAGGTGCAAAACCAATGAAAACCCTCTTGAAAACATTTAAATGGGAAGCCCTGCCCCACCCGCTGTATTCACCAGACATCGCTTCTTCAGATTATCACCTATTCCGTTCAATGGCACATGGTCTAGCGCAGCAGCGCTTCCATTCGTATGAAGATACCAAAAAAACGGGTTGATTCTTGGATAGTCCCAAAAGACATCGTTTTTGCGATGCGGAATTCTACTGCTGTCAGAAAATCGGGCAAAAAGTAGTAGCTAGTGATGGGCTATACTTTGAGTGGTATATTGTATACCACATACTATAAAAATAAAGCTTTATTTTTCACACAAAGAACAGCGATAACTTATTCAAGCACCTTATAATTTATTGAAAAAAATGTCTGGTGAGTATTATTGGCAATGAGACTATAGAGTTTGATTGAATTGAAAGTGATTGTTTAGATATTTTTGGGTTTAATAAGCTAAATATAGCTGAATATTGCACCACGAATAGTAAAACATTTCGAAATTTTATCTACAAGAAGTCTTCACAGACCCTATTTATTTGAACAGAGTACTACAATCACTTTCATTAATCGTCAATCATGTAACATTGAGTTTCCAATGTGTATATTGGCGTATATACTGATATATTTGTGTATATTACATTATATTATATCACATTACATTATCAGTACAATATAACACTGCAACTGCATCCTGAGGGACAGACATTTGGCAGTATTTGGTGTTCAAAGAGACTGGCAAATTTGAAACGCATTTTTGGAGATGTTGATATTACGAGGCATTCTAAACTAGTAAAAACGAGAAAGAACTAATTATCAGAAACAATTTCACAATTGTGAGTTTGAACTTGCAATATCGTCGCACGAAGGTTGAAGAATGAAGATGTCTTGTGTAAAGCAGAAAACTTGCCTGTAACCTACTCTGTGGTCAGTGAACAGTGCATTAATTTATTTTTTCTTTCTTGTATAGGTTATACGTATATACGGAATGATATACGTAGTACAAGATATATTACTTGTATGCTTGTCTATAGAAAGTTGTGTAAAGCTATGGAAATGAGATTTTGAAATTTCAACGGAAATGCACGTTCATGGGCCTTCTTTTATAAAAAAATAGTTGTTTTTTAAAATGTCCGACCGTCTGTCCGCGTGTCTGTCTGTCAATGAACAACACTAGTACCTAAACCATTCGTAGGTTACGTATGATTTTTGCCAAAATGAACATTCCTTGATCGATCTGACCAAAATCGAGGACCTACAATTGTTTTAAAAAATTATTTAAATTTCGGGGTGCTTCATTAAAAAACTCCGGACATTTTCACGTTTTCTCAAAATGGCTCCACAGTTTTTCTTTATAATTCTTCTAAGAATACAGTGAAATACACTGATGAAAATGGCATAGATCTATTTCCATGGTTATCTCTCAATTTTCGAAAATTATCAAAGATTGAATTCTTTCGGCGTGTACCTACAAAGTGGAAGATGGAGTTTTCTAGATGAAATTAGTACTTCACAAAGAGTACTTAATAACTATTATGTAATTACTTTATTTGAAGTTATTTAAAGGACTTACACTCACAAATGTAATAATCTTTACAAATTGCTGGTAATGTGCATATTAAAGATGTGAGAGATCTTTCAAAAAAATTACATGTATATAATTTTTGAAGAAGAAACAAAAAAAATAACTCAAAATAAACTTTACGTCATATTAAAGAGTGTAAATAGCACTATCCGTTACAAACGTTTCAAGAAAAAAAGTGCAGCCATATATGAGCGTTTGAGCGTTTGTGAAAAGCGTTTGAACGTTTGTGAAAAAGCGGAATTTTAAGCTACTTTTTACAGAAAACGGTTTTGTTTTCGATTGATGATTGATTGATTCGTGTTTCCGGGCGCGTCAACTACCTTGGTCATTAGTCCCGTAAGTGTAAGTGTAGTGCGTGTTTTTTTCTCGGGAGGTGGCGATGGTCTTTTTCCCCACTGGATTTTTGTTTTCGAGAAACTTTACTTGACATTATTTAAAGCACTTAAACTTGTAAATATAATGATATAAACAAATCGCCACTAATGTAAATGTTAACGACGTGAGAGACAAGTCAAAAAATTACATTTTTGCAATTTTTCAAAAAACAATAAAATAAAGCGATATGGAGTTTATGTCATCTTATAGGGTACATTCAGCTCTATCCCTACCAAAAGTTTAAAGAAAAAATTTTGAGCCGTTTTTTGAGAAAATCATGTTTTTATTTTTTTTTAAATTGCACATATTGCACGCAATATTACGCGAAAACTATTAAATTTTTCAAAAAAGTGTACATGACCTTAAGGAAAGAACTCGCTATGAAGAACAAATTTTATTTGAATGAAAAATGTCTATCTTCAATTTTGTATTTGGAGGAAGAGGCCGAATAAAATTCAGACTTGTGCAATATTCGAAAATTCAGAGTTATCCGTGAAAATGGGACCTATGCCACCTTAATAAGTGTACTTTACTCTATTCTTATAAGAAATTTAAAGAAAAAATTGTTTGGAGCCGTTTTTGATAAAGTTTTGTAAATGTCCGGGTGGCTTCATGTAATGTACCCCCAAATTTACAGAATCTTTTTCAAAATCTCAAAGCTTCGACTAGAATCAGATTGAGCAGGGAAAATCCATTTTGGAAGAAATCGTATGTATGGTTTAGGCGCTCTAGCAGTGTTCACAGACGGACAGACGGACGGACGGACGGACGGACAGACGGACGACTTAATTTAGCAACTGGTTTTATCCACTTTTTCGTTATCACGGCCCGGGAATGAATTTTTTTCTGCCAAAAACTCGCCATTTTTTCGAGCAGCATTACATATTTTCCCTATACTACGTATATCACTCCGTGTGTACGTACGTATAAGGGAAAGTACAAATCATTAATAACAAGGAAGTAATATTAGGTTCGGAAAGTAAACGATCGTAGTGGTATAATCCCAAAAAAGGCCTATGAAAGTGAAAATAAGGGGAAGTGAATGATCTTGTGAACGAGTAGTTGATTAACGTTCATACAAAAAACTTTCCAAGTTTTGTGTTGCAAGTATTATAAAATGGTTTCTTCTCGCAAAAGAAGGGAATGTTTAGAAGATTATCGACGTTGTTATTTGGAATTGTTTTTGATTTCTCAGCAACAAAAAAAACTGGCGGGGTTTTGCCAGATTCGATCGCGCGTTCCTCCGTTCACAAGCCTCTCGTCTAAGCCGTTAGCCTAAGACGTATTCGTTTTTTTTAACGGGTTTATTTATAGTACGAATTGTATCTGAAAATTTATTGAACTTTTGCATTTGTGCAATTTAAAATATTAAATAAATTACTCCTATGTGACAATAAGAATGCAGTTCAATTTACGTGACTCTATAGAATAATACAGTCTACTTATAAATATTTCAGTTCAGCGTTATATTTTAATTCTCGCTGGCAGTCGCTTGGCTCTCAGACTTGCTGAGCTGAGGCGTTATCTTTACCTGCCCTGCGGGCAAGGTGAGATGAGGAGAGGTGATAAGAACTAAAACTCCCTGACGAGTTTCGACACTCAAAACTTCAGAATTCTCTTGCAGCAAGAAATAACTAGAAATCTATGTAATATGTATCGACTTCAAGAAAAAAGACACCTACAGTCACTCAATTTATTCTCCAACTGTTTACCCTTATAATCTAATAAAAAATATCTCTTATTTTATCGTATTATTGGTAATGGACAAGTAATACATTACATTTTCCCCTAATAGCACTTCATCCTCCTCTTAAAACTCTTAACGAGACGACGAACGGGAGACTGTAGAAAATTATACCTTAAATTATTGAAAATCGAAAAGTTTTCATAAAAATCTCGCTTCTACAGCTAGTTTGCATTTTTTGTGCTCCATACGTACAAACATTTTCAGGGAATGAAAAAAACGTACCCCAGTCAGAACTTGAACTAGAGCCCTCTGGCTCTACCACAAGCAAACGCTCTACCACTTCGGCTAGGAGACGGCTCTTCAAGATTTCACTAATGCAGTATTTTGCATATTAGGATGTCGTTGACAATAGAAAATTGTCTTGAAAAAATTCAGAAACTACTCGAAATTGAAACTTAATTGTGAATTAAATTTATTTTAAAATCTAATATTGTAGAAAAGAGTGGATTAGAATATAAAATCTCAAGCTTCAATATTGAAGACATTTTGGTGGGTATTTTATATGAAGCTCATTAGACATTTTTTAAAATTTCAAAAAATGGCACAAAATTTTGTATTAAGTTTTGACTTTGGCTAGAGTAAAGTCGTTTAAGAAAATGATGCAGGTCGAATTTCGTTGAAATGCCTGATATTTAAAAAATTGAAGAAATTCAATATTTTTCGTCTCCATGCCACTGCAATTAAAAAGATTTTTTTAAATGAAATCTGTTCATCATAATGATTTCATAATTCTCGTAAATCATCTCATTGTTGTCGGCCGTGGTTATTGTATGATGTAAATAATATCCTTATAAAAAGAAATAATATATTGAAGGAAGGTAATAAATTTAACTTAGAACTAACAAACACACTTCTTTACTTTAAGAAGTTTTTATCACTTATGGTTTTCATTTCTTTCGTACATAAAAATAAGAATAAAAAAAACGTTTCGCGCAATTTCTGAGAAAGCAAATATTTAAAATTTATATTGCCCGTTAAATGCAAAATTACTCAAAAAATATTAATATTTTCAAAAAACTAAACATGACTTTCTTTTAAGATCTGTTTAACAGATTTCACTAAGAAAATCACTTATGTTCCTAATTATACTTGTAGCAAGACAATGAAAAAAATTGATTTTCTCCAATTTTTGAAAAATCAAGAATTTTATCGAAAATGTGATCTGCATCATTCTCTTAAGCGATCTTTACGCTACCCGAAGTCAAAATTTAATCAACAATTTGTTGCCATTTTTTGAAAACTTTTAAAATGTTCCAGATGTTAGGCTGCAGATTCCATATACAGTACATACCAAAATTGAAATATTGGTTACAAATTCAAGGGACCGCCAGAACATCCAGCTAGAATGGGAAATATCAATTTTGGAGAAAGTCAGCTGATCAGTTTAGGTACAAGCGTTGTGTACAGACGGGCAGACAGGCGTTTTGACGTCAATCAATATTTGGGTATCAAGTATCCACAAAACCTGGGATTCTGGCAACAAGTGTTAGATAATTTTTTTCTAGATATAGCAACGCTCTGGATTTATCCTCTTCTTCATTACCAGGGTACGGCAATTAAAAGTTTTTCTGTCAAAAAGTCCATTTTTCCCCGCGGATTATGATACTTTCTCCACACTGCGTTAGCAGTAGCGACAAATTAAGAGAAATGACATTTTTTCAATTTCTGTGAACGAATACAGCAAATTGCAATTAATTGAATGATTGATTAATGTTTTAAGGAGCGTTAACTAAAATATTAATTAGTGCCATAAGTGAGGTCCATGATATATCCACGAGAGGTGGCGGTGTTCTGCCTCTTGCGCAGCCGAAGATCCGACGCCTACCTACACTTCGACATGCAGAGATTCCGTATACACGTATCTCCCCTACCATAGCAACACCCCCAGTCGTGACAAGATCTAAGCCTCCGACTGGTCTTTCGTCATGTGTGGTACAGTTGTGCATGTAAGTTCGTGTGTGGCAAGAAAGAAAAAGGAAAGATCACATACGGTTCATGGCTTTTGTTAAGGTAATGCTCATTTATCGAATACTTCCGATTAAGAAATATTGTTGGCACACCCACGTATTCCATAAACTTGTTTTCTCAAATAGGAGTTGCAATAGGAGGAGAAACGTTTTCCATAATAAACAGTAAATAAATGTGTAGTACCTTCCTGTCGTTTGGACACATTGCCCAGTCATTATTTATCTGTTGGTGTTTTTTGGCCGAGTTAGTCTTCTTCAAAATGCTAATTTTGTAGAAGCACGTTGGTAGACGAACGACTGACGTCGTATCCCGTAAGAGCGAGTTGTAAATAAGTGAGTTCCAAGCATATCGTTGGAAAATATTTTGTTTTTATTTTTCTTTATATAGTATTATTATACAAAAATTTAAGATTCAAGGAAAGATGATATTTCATCCAAAGAACTTGACAAAATTCTTAGACGCAGAGAGTCACAAAGAAATAACAAAGTAATATGTGTTCGGAAAGAAAACGAACGTAATGGTATAAAACCAAAAGAGGCCTATGAAAAAAATGTGGGTAAGTGATTAATCTTGTGAACGAACAGTTAACGAAACTTCCGTAAAAAATACGTAGTGATGTGATAAAACTGTTTCTTCTCGCAAAAGAAGAGAATGTTTACAATATTCTCGACATGGTTATTTGGAATTTATTTTCATTTTTCGTCACGTAAAAACTGCTAGGGTTTTGCCGGATTTGAACACGCAATCCCCATTCTCCAGTCTCGAGCCTAAGCTATTGCGCTACTAACACAGATCTACGCGTTTCCGCGAACTAATGCAGTTAAGAATCATACAAATATGTGTCTTCATATTCATGCTTTTCCTATTTCTGTATCTAAAAAATATTAATAAACTACCTCTGGGAAACAATAAGAATGCAGAGCAATCAACGCAATCCTATAAATAGGTAATTATAGTTATACGTGTTTCGGTTCAGCGTAATGGTAATTGCAGCAGTGCTTCATTCCTACAGTGCACTCAGGCCTTATCGCCTTTCGCCTCTGTCCAAGGTGAGATTGGCAGGCGTGATAAGGTTGAAGAAATGTAGCAGACGAGTTTCGACTGTATCCGATATTCAGGAAAGAATTGAGAAATGAATTCATTTGCAGCAAGTTCGACTTGAAGAAAAAACACCTATCATCACGCAGTTAATAAACCTGCACACATTCAAATAAAAAAAGCTCTTAGTTTTCGTTTTATTGGTGATGGTTACATAATATATTAAATTTTACACCTATTAAACACTTCATCGTTGTCTTAAAACTCTTAATCAAACAACGACCGAGAGATTCGAAAAAAAAATATATAACTTAAAATTTTGAAATCGAAAAAAATTTTAATAAGAATCTCACGTTAATAATTAATTTTGAAGTATTGTGCTCCACACGTGGGAAACGTTTCATAAAAAAAGGCTATACTTGGCCAAGACTTGAAACTCGAGCCCTCTGGCTCTCGGAGCAAAACACCGTACTAACTGGCTACAAGACTCTTCCTGAAGACACTACCACTATTTTGCACATTAGGATGTTGGCGACACCAGAATATTCTCTCGATAAATTGCAAACGCTATTCGTGTTTTTAAAATAAACTTGTAAATTAAATTTATTTCAAAATTCAATTTGAAGAACAGATTGCATTAAGAAATAAATCTCTAACTTGTGAATTGGAAGAGATTCGGAGTTCGGTAGTATTAGTCTCTAGGTTCGAAGAATATTTATGGGAAAAACTAATAACGTTAATGAAGAAACAATATAAAAGACCCAGGGCCGTCTTTGGGTTTGAAAGTACCGATTGGCACTCAGAGATTTCGGGGGCCCCTAAAGCATTAGTTCAACAAATACGTTTCTGGCGATCATAAGTTATTAAAAAAGAAAATATTACACAGTTAATAAGCAAAAAAACAAGGAGGTGCGAAAATAGGGATCTCAAAATTCCATGGAAACAGCGGTTTTTTCAGAAAAATCTAATCCATTTCTATGAGAGAAGTTTAATACATGTAACCATATTCATTTGAACATATCGTTCTCAAGCAGTTCAACTTTTGAAAATACAAATATACGGAACATGTGATATTTGCACAAATCACCTGAATTATCATTATTTTTCAAAATAATTTTTATCTTATTTTAAAATTTTATCATAGAGCAAAAATGCTAAGATTCACCCCGGAAAATTTTGAGATCCCTATTTCGCAACTCCTGTTTTTTCCTATATTGCGACTATAGGACAGGTGATTTGTGCTTGGATCACTCCTGAAAGACGTAATTAATCATTGGATAAACGTTCCCCCCTCCCAATTCCTAAATATCTTTAATAATTCATGATTTCCTTCGTGAACATTTCTACGTCTACCCCACAGCAAAGATACGTTGTATCAAAAAATTTTAAGTTTATTTAAAAAATGGAAAATTATTTAAAAATAATTTAAAAGTGATGATTCTTCACATTAATCCTCTGTATATATTCTACTTTATATTATCTTGGGAGGACAACGGTGAAACATTATTGGATTATGTCGCACGAAGAACTTAATTAAATATTTTAAGATGCATTAAAAGAAATTGAAATTATCAATTTAATAAACAAGAAGGGAATGCATTCTGGTAGCATTGTTATCACAAGGCACAAACACAAAATGGTATTTTTAACGAGTTCGTATAGCTATAGGGAACTTTGTTAAACATGTAAAAATGAGATATTCTTTCTCATTATCATAATTTATTGCAAATGTACACTATTAATATTTTAGCTACCGGATTCGCTTGCAAAAACTCATTTCGTCACATTGCTTGAACACAAGATACCAGCATAAAACTAAATATCTTCATATAACATTTACAAAAACCAATTTTATTCCTCTCGCAAGAGGAGGGAATTTTGGAAAAGCTCGCGTGTGACAGCGATTAATATGTACTGAGCATCCAGGTAAAAAAAAACAACAACTATTTTCAGGATCAGGATTTGAACTCACGTCCATTCCTCCATCTATATGCCATTAAACCTCGCCGCTACGAACACAGACCCCTTTCTCGCAGATCTGGGACATTAAAGAACCATTTTTTCTGAAATTTATTGTTCATTATTACATACTACAATTTCTGCAGGTTGACAGCAAACTCACATTCTCGATTTAAAAGCGAGTCATCAACCGCGCATACTATTCTATAGTTAATTATAGTTACAAATATTTCGATTCGTGTGCCAGTTTGTCAGTGCTTGCGGAGTTGCTTCTATTCTGCCAAGCGCTTATCTTGCCCCCCATATCTTCAAGGTGATCTCCGCATTATGCGATAAGACTGAACTTGCTACCGGCGGGCATAATACTAGCTGAAATCGAGACGCGTGGTATTAAGCAAGTAATGACATGTTTTTTTAAAATTAGTTATTACAATTAAGGGAATTGCGGGTTCAAATTTGCACTCGTTATTCTTGAAAACTTGCAATCTTTCTGTTGAGTGATATAATACTAACAATAATTTTCTGCAAATAGTAGATTGATTGCTTCCCAAAAATCTTATCATGCTTATAAGGCAAAAGCAAAGAACTAGTATTTACAACAAACAACGAAACTACAACGGCATATACTTTCTGCCCTGATATGTCATTGCCCACAATATTGCTACATGAACTACAATACACTACAAGAACCTGGAAAAGTTTTCAACCAGTAAAAAATATTTCTATTGCACCGAGAATCGAACTCAGGATCTCTGATTTACTAACTATGGCATTTCCTTCTACGCAATTGATCATGAATTATGTTCCACCGAGTGCCGATTGCGTCTTATGTCGAAATATCTTAACCCATTATTTCCAAACGTAGCAGAATAGAACTGTGATGCTACAACAACACATATTTTGGGCATTATTTCAAACTTTTCTAATTTTCCAAAAATTCAGAGAGATTAACGAAAATGAGACTCTACATTATTCCTTTAAGCGTCACTTGTTTATCCGTGGGACAAAAAAAAATTTTAAAGAAGAAAATGGAGCGATTTTTCAAGAAACAATTCTTCTAAAAAAATGAAACTAATTTCAACCAGAAATTACATGAAAATTACTCGTTTTTTAAAAAAAAATGTTCATGGCCTTTTTTAAAAGCTGGACTTTTTAGAACATATTTTGTTCAAGGGAAAAAATCTCTATCTTTCAATTTTGTACTTTGAAAAGTTTACTTTTGCAATTTGCGAAAATATGTAGAGGTCGCCTAAAATAAGACCAGAACCGTTTTTACCGTCTTTGATACGTAGAAGGAGGAAAACCTAATAAAAAAATGTAGCGTTTATTAGAAAAAAATTGTGAAAAAGTGAAAATTGCCTATATACACGCAAAATTACGCGAAAACTACTCATGTTTCGAATACTTATACGTGCCTTATTCCAAGATCTTTCATTAACAGGATTTCATTAAGGTAAACGATCTCTATCTTCAATATTGCAATTGCGACGAAAAAAAATTGCTCTGAACTCAAAATGTAGCTACCAAATGCAAGCTGACTTGTTTTAATTTTTCAAAAAAATGGCCCTATAGATCGAACGATTCTGTAGATTCGAACCATAGATAGTCAGCCACAGAACGCCGGACCTGCTAGCCATTACACCCTATAAACCCTTCGCGGGGCCCACTTAAGCAAACATTTCATACAGTCCTTTTATAAGAGAATTACACCTTTTATGTGTACTTTGGAAGAAAATACGCGGAAACAAGGTACAACCAATCACGTGCGTGGAGTGTCACAGTTGACGTTCATAGAGCCGTGTGATGTTCGACAGTACAACTATTCATTCTAGAGCATGCCTCATCATGGAACGGTCAATTCGGAGCGAGTTGTCGCTCTTGTTGAAGCGGCAATTATAGGTGCTGCAGGAGCAGGCCGAGAATACGGTGTTTCCCCTAGTAACCGCATCGCGTGGATTAGAAAGACAGTGGAGGGAGTCAGGAGAGGGCACACGCGCCCTGGAACGGGTTTCGGGCGGGGTTTCGACCGAGGCTGAAGATGACCGTTGGTTGCTGAAGCGCGGCGATGGCCATTCATGAACTCGGCTCCATGTTGAGGCGGAGTGTTAATTTTCTGCAGTACTCACTATGTTTAAGGGCCTTGAGAGATGCAGGCTTAAGATCGGCGTGCTGCTCAGAAACAGAAGCTCACAGAGAGGCAAATGGTGTATCGACTAGCTTTTGCATGAAGAAAATATACGCATCGAGATTGGGGAGATGTTATTTTCTTGCGAATGTATATTTTCATCAAGAAAATGAGGTCCCCCCCCCCCCCCCCCCCCCCGATACGCGTTTTCGGCCACCCGGCACCGACACAATGCGGAGTATGTGCCGAGGCGTGGCGTTCTGGTCGCGTTCCCGTTTTTTGCGTGTGGGGTGGATGAGCGAACGCGGGATGGATGCTGCAAGAATCGGCCCAAGGTCCAAAGGACGGGTCTGACCGTGGGCAGTATGTGCAGAATTTTGGAGAATATCATGGTCCTTCCGTGCGGGTTGCTTTTATCCCCCCACGGAATCATTCATCCAGGCAGGACCAGTCTCCTGTGCACAATCCCAATCGGTTCAAGAAGTGGTTCGCCGAGACAGGACCAAGTCGAGCTCTCGATGGCCTTCCTTGCGGTGCCGACTTGAACCCGACTTGAAAACGTGTGGCGGAGACGAAGAGGACTATGTCCGATAATTGGCC